>JAODAC010009385.1:0-87123 GCA_027575185.1 Mimaenictus wilsoni
GTGTGTGTGTGTGTTTGTTTACTATTTGATTTTCACAACTTTAAAGCTCGTTAAAGTGCGTACATACTGTTGCTTTATTTCGGCCACCGGCAATTCACTTAACACACTTCTAAAAGCATCCCTTTTTTGGAATTCCATCATAGTCGTGTCTCTCCTCGCTCGCACTCACACCCATCATCGCGCCCACTCGCGTCCGACCAACAGAAAAAGAAACTCCGCGATGACATTCGCTGTCACAAACGGCCAAGGGATACCCAAAAGTGTTTATTATTTATTTGTTTGTTGGTTCTTGTCCCTGTTTTACTGCAGGTTGCTTTTTAGGCTATGCGTCTGCAGGTGGAACAAGGTGCGCTAGCTTCATTTAGTTGGGGCCCGCGGCTGAATGCCGTCGCGCACTAAAAGCATCGCTAGCGCACACAATCTCGATCACAATTGGTCAATTTAGAAATAAGATGGTAAAACGGTCATAATGATGATAATGATAATGATGATGATGTTGATGATCTGCGTGTCTTTGCTCGACGGTGCTGGGTGGTGGTGGGTTTGGGTGCTCTTGTGGTATGCGTCTCGATAGTGTGTAGTGGCGTGATGATAGCAGCGCCGCGGCTGAGGTCTTAAGTAAAGCCTGCTTCATTTCTTGTTTATTGTTATTACACCAAAATGGACGGGGCGATAAAATTTTATTTTGTAATAAAATGCTTTATTTTATATAACATTCACACAAGCCAACGTGCGCGCGCGCGCACACAAGCAGCGCATGCTTGTGCGACAGGTATTAACAACATACTTAAAATTTGTCATTAATTTTGCCTTGCTTTATATTTCACCGGCGTTTGGCTTAATTACATGCGATAAGTGCTGTAAGGTTTTGCAGCTCCATGTTGGAAGATTATATGGTATTTCATTGAATGAAGATACATTTTTTCGTAAATATTATGTAAAATATGTATTACATTCACCAATGATATACAATTAATTATGTTTTTTTTATTCAGTTGTAACCTTGATTTTAGTTTGTGTTGACTAAAAGTCGAAGGTCTTTTCTCTTTCTTTCAGTTTTCGTGATAATGTAATGTCACCACAATATATGTGTTCAGTAATTTTCCAAAGAGGTCGGTTCAAGTACTTGCATCAGGTATTGAGGGACTTTTTGCACACTTTTAGGTATAAAATACGCCAGTTCGAGCATGTTTTGGTAATCCTGATTCCTCTGAGAGCATGTGTTACTCTTCATTTTCTTGTCGTTGCTATTAAGGAATTTATCACACATTTATAGAAAAGAAGATCGTCCAGATCGAGTATTTCTTGGTGCTTCTGATTCTTCCGAAGCTTATGTGGCCCTTCACTTTATGTTCTAGCTGTGGAGGGCCTTAGCGCACTTATTTAAGCATTAAATAAGCCAGTGAAGCCAGCATTTTTGCCGGTTCAGATTTCTCTGAAGTGTGTGTTGCCCTTTGATTTTTAGTTTCAGATATTCAGGGAGTTGACGCTTTTTTTTAGTATAAAAAGCATTCAGTTGTGTCTTTTGTTCTGATTCCTCTGAAACATGTGTTGCCGTTCAAATACTTGCTTCAGATATTGAGGGACTTATTGCACTTTTTAGGTATAAAAACCGCCAACTTGAGCATTTTTTATAATTAAAAACTTGATTTTAGACTGATCTTATATCATTAATGACAGTTTTATATAATCTCTTAAATAAACTACCATCCTCGTATATACACTCAACACCCGGTATATTCCTACTAGTAATTAAACAGATCCATTCGCCGACTCACCTCCTCTTCTCGTATGAATCGCATATACGAGTGAATACGTTCAATGCTCACGGGCACTGGCGCTGAACTCGAGCACGTGCTCCAAAGGTATAAAGTTTCAATGCTTAATTAGATAGTTATCAATTCGTTTCAGGGTGCCCGCGTGCGCGACGAATTATTTCAGTATCCGTGGTTTCTGCGCGTCAATTACAACTATTCTGTGTTCCGATGCGATGCAAGATGAGTGATGTGATGCGTCCGTGCATTGACGAGTCACCCCATAAGATAAGACATCTCATATGATGCCATAAGGACACTCCGAAAACAATCTAGTGACCGTAACTATCTCACCCGTGGAACAGCACCGCTACCAAACACGGACGGATTGACCAAGCGAGAGGTACGACATTCTTGGCTTATCGCGACACTGCGACACGACTCTCTAGATTTTCCATTTCGACGTTTGTAGCAACTACACAAACAGTGCGTCGACTACCTTTTTTCGGGGTGGTTTTTTTTCGGGAGGCGAATTGGACATCTCTATAGGTACGATCGATGAGAGGTGCAGCCACCTTTCAGAAAACAAACACCAATTAGTAGTCATAAAACCTACACAAAAGTAAAAAAGAATGTTACTAATTTCCCAACGGTTTACCGGGGTAAATATGGGTCTTTTGCTTAGTTAATTGATCAATTTTTATTTTTAGAAGATGCGTGCTTTTTTTATTTAACATGATATTAACGAAATGTGATCTGTCCTCAACTATCCTCAATTAGTTAAAGATATGTTCGTCCCAGAACAATTCGTGTTGGCTTGTGGGAATGTGGTTTCACCCATTTGTACTATACCCTCTTTTATATTTTTATAATGATCCTCCAGAAGTTTTTCTCCAACTAAACAGAAATACTATTCTTGGCTCCCAGCGTATTCAAAATTACGTTAGTAATGAAGTATCTCTTGTCACTCCTTAATTTATCGACACCATGAGTCTGTGGTAATTCTACACCTGCATAGACACTTCCCTTTAATTGTTCCTGGATAGATCTAGAATAACCCTGCTTATGTTGTGTTGAACAGACCAACAAATATAATCTTTTCTCCATAATAGGAATATTTCCTTCAGATCCCCATTCCCTCCAGCAATATTACCAAAGCAACTGACAAACAAGATCAAAATATATCATACTCGTTAACCCAATAGAAATATAATTCCATAGAACTAAAAATTTGAATTGACAATATCCATAAACCATTCCTATGATTAGCAAAATGCGAAGAACTTATATCTTAAGTTCTTCGCATTTTCGAACCTCTTGCCCTCTTAGGGAGTCTGTTGGAGGTCCCCATAACTATTGTTCGTGTACATTGTCGTTGAAGTTGACTCTTTAGCTGCTTCTCTTCCTTTATGTATTAATTATGTATATGTTGCTTCTTCGCCTCCTTGAGCGCTCTCCACCAATATAGAGTACCATCAACTGCTACAACTACCGACCCCATGCAATACGGGGCCCATCCGAAACGTATGGTTATAACTTGTTCGCCGTCATATGTGTGCCGCTCGAATGCAGTTCTTTGGCCGCTCAGCGTTGTTGTTGTTTTTCCATCGACTTTTTATTTATCCTCCCGGCCCGAGCACATTTCGGTGGTCGATTTTTTTTGTACCTCCCATCTTCATCGAGCGCGGCGTTTTTGTCTTCGCATCGCGTTTTAATTCAATCGGCTCGCGTTCGCGCGCGCGTACGCCCTTCATCTCTCGGTGCACCGCACGCCTTAACTTTGTCAGATGAGTTGCTTGAGTAATTCTCGGAATTATGAATGACGAGCCATTCTTCTTCGCTGCTCAGCGTGACCATAATACGCGGCCATAGTGTGGGAATTAATTTTATTGAATTAGTAATTTATGTTATGTGTGACCAACGCTTTATCTTCGGCGTTCGGTTGCACCGCAGTGTGGTGGTGTGGTGACCACGGGTATGGGCACTTAAGGAGCTTTCGAGCTTTCGGTACCAAACGCGTAATGTAAATATGGAACGTCGAGTGTGTTTTACGAGGAAGATGTTTTCAAATAAGATCCTTATCATGGTGCAATATTTTTGATTTGTGTTTATGAGATTATAGGAATTTCAGTTAAAAGCATCTGTTTGGGATAAAATGCAACCAACAACACCTACTTCAGAATATATAGGTATACATGTGAACTTGATATCTTACTGTATTGCTACCATCGTTTGATATTCTGATTCCAGTAAAGAGAGGTTCTTTGCGTCTACTAACTTCTAGTCTGTCCTGTTGAATTAGTTTACTGTTTTTTCCAAAGAGCCTAGATGACCCTAATAATCATTTGGGATAGAAAATAAGTTGCCTTCTACCGGACTCCACGACAGCTGTCCTTAGATCCTGACTGCTGCATAGCATATAGTTTATTGTTGTAAACTTGATAACCTTGATAACCTGATAACTTATAGACTAATAATATAATAAGTTGATGAAATCCAATTGCTCAATAGATGGAGTTTCTTTTAAACACAATATCAAAGGCAAGGGCCTGAAATGCGTAACATATTTGTATCCAATGAGACGCAAATACATGAAACACATTTCGAAAACCCATCAAGACCGAAGATCGAGGTTATCTATCACGGACACCGGCTATCGGCAGGCCTTCCCCGGAGCAGCTTCTTAGTCACCGTCAGCCGATACGACGACAGTCAATTATTCGTGCACTTATCGGCTCTGCCCAATTGTGCCCCTTCGGATCTTTTTAACTGAAAACTCAGAACCGTCACATCTCCCGACCGAAGACACTTAGCGCCGATGGGGGTCTTGTTGACTTGTGTCAATGGAATGCGATACTGATGGTGGCGCATTCCATCCATCTGTCCACTTATCAGCTATCAGCTATTTTCGTAGATGCCCCGACCCGTTGTTGGGTTGACGAGGTGGAGGCGCTTTGCGGTGTGCGTACCGCTCGCGATTGATGTCCGTCAGTGTCCGTCCGTCACTCAGGCGGTCCTCGGGAGATGTGAATGAAGCTGAATGAAAAGCGCGCACCGGAAGCCGTTTCCACTTTGGCCCATTCCTCGGCTCGGTCGCCTATCGGCGCGCACAATCTACAAATAGGTGGCCCGCACACATTTTTCATCATTTGCTCACGTTTTTCGACGAGCGCCGCGTTATGACGGACACATCTTGGGGCCATGGCCACCTCGCAACAAGCATGATTTTGCACTTAACTTTATTGCAGGTAACACAATACCTCCGGCCATGGTCAACCATCTACCACAACACAAAACAAAAGCGGAATACCCACCGAAAAGTCTGCAACGATCTAGAAAAATGTTATATTGGTTCGTCCCTTCTTGAGAGCATGCTATATATTTGTGGATGACCCTGAGCTAATTATAATTTCAAAATTTCATTCAATTGTAGTCTTTCCTTGTTTAAGGAACTCTAATTAGTGATTTACAATATTTATAAGATTATTTTCGTCTGATAGGGTTCGTAATAAAAGCCCCATAGTGTAACACTACTAGTAAATGTTCCAATTCAGATTTAATTGAACTAGGAGTAAAAATGATTCACCAAAAAGACTACGATCTATAAAAATGGTCTATTGGTGTGTTCCGACTTGAGTCTATACATCGGTTGATGACCCTTCGCTAATTAGGATTGAAATGATCATGTTGTAAAAACCAAAATTAGTCGGTCACTGTAAAGTCGCATTGCCTTCGGGAGAATCGAGGTTAGGACATTAAAAGTTCATTTTTCATAATCAAAAACTATCCCTGGTATCTTAGGCGACGTTCACACAAAGGGTGGCGTGAAGGAGATGAAGCGACTCGGGGAAATAACCTGTCTCCTTTTAAGCACAGTTGTCAGACAAGGCTAGATAAATGCCTCGTGACGCCATGCTTGTAAGGTGAACGTCGCCTTAGGTCATAGCTTACCTTCTAGCAAACAGCCGCCAATTTAAAGCGTATAAGCAGAAAAACACTAGAACATTGAATACAAAATGACATATTGATTTTTTCCGACGTCATTCTAGAGCTCTGTAAATGACCCTAGGCAATTTGGAACCGCAATGTCGCAACAATACTAATTCTAGGTTTAAGAACCTAAATTAGTGTTTCCCAAAGATTGGTATTTCCTTCTTACACATGGTGGATTGCCCTGCCATCTATTCAAATCATCCCCAACCTTCGATCGAATAGAGGTAACATTAAAAGGAATGGCCCATCTAAAACACTAGAACAATTGATAAAATTGCGATATTGGTCTGTTTCAACATAATCAAATTTTAATTCAATGCTAGTAATTCTATGTTGTAAGGACTAAATTATTGGAACACTGGTATCCTAAAGACGACTTATTGTTCTGTTCTCAGATGATACTGTTCAAATTTGTTGGTTCAAATATTCAGATCATACCTAACCCTATACCAAACAGAGGCAAGAGAACAGAAAACCGAACAAAAATGAAAATTAAAACTTTATAGAAAATGACATTTTGTTCTCATCCGATATCCGTCTGTACCTCTGAATACTACTAATTCTATGTTCTAAGATCCTAAATTGCTGGTCCACTACGAACGGGTGTCTATAAAAATGACAAATTAGTCTGTTCCGACAACCTGCCATATCCTTGCAGGTGACCTAAGGCAATTCGAGACCAAATTGTCTACATTTCATTCAATACTAGTAATTCCATGTAATAACCACCTAAATTACTGCTCAACTGATGATGAACTAGTGTTTCCTCCTAGAGGGTAGGATAGAGGGTAGGAAATTAAATTTTCCCAATCGAGAACTATGCTTAGCACCCACTCATCGCAATGGAATGCCTTCGTTTTTTTCCTCTCTTGACCACCTACCTTCACCTCCTACCTTCAACTACCTGGTCGATGCACGCCGCGGCGCGAGTTTGATGGCCCATAACGAGTGTGTTATACTCGTTTTCAACAAGTGTGTTTTTCGGTGCCTTTCCCAATCTGTCTTATTAGTGCCAGCTCATTGCCGGCGCATAATGCAATCGAATTATTCATTCATGGCGCTTAATTATTCCGAGAAGCGGCGCTGTGTTAGGCAAACACCGTAAATCATTGGAAATCATCTTCTATCGGCCTGCGATCTCTTCGCTTTTCCCCCAGGGGGACAGGAAGGTAAGCCGAGGCTTCGTGCCACGCGGGGAAATCGTAGAGAACAGAAGCGTAATTATGCAAACGACTGTTTGGTGCATTATGCATTTGTATTTAGTAATGCGCTAATGTTGTGGAATTAATTGATTCCATCAGGTGTGCGGAATGGAAAATGTCAAATGAAGAATGATGAATTAGTGTTTAGAATTTCCTTGGTATTATAGTCATCAGTTGCTTTTGTTTGATGAGGTTTGCTTAGCGATAAAAGTCATACCTGAAGACTACCAGTTGATGTGGTGTCCTATTACGTGGAAACCCTTCCAGTCATTTGCATTCTTTCCACGTGCCAACAATTTGATGGCCTAATCAACCCTACCACCATACGTAATCAGATGCTTATTTAGTGTCACTAAATTGTTGAGACCAACTTGGCCAACTTGTTTGCAAGTTACGATTGGCTGAAGATCCTTAGTTAAACCAAACCTCAAACTCTTTAACTGCACTCAAGTCTTGAGATTGTTTAAGAGATGAGTTTGCCGGATCTGCAAGCGTCATTTCATTGGTGCATCCGCCGTGGGAATGCTGCTGGGAAAACGTTTGTTTGCTGACTCTTCATATTGCACCATGTCCCACCTGGTATTGAACGTATAGATGCCTCGAGCAAATCAAAGAATCTAGCATGGCTGATTGCAAGCTGACCCGAGCTTATGATGATGATCCGAACGATGGCCGTCAAAGATGGTTGTTTTACGGAATGATTTGCGTGTGAATGGGGCCAACGTGTGACGGATTTCGATTGGTTTCGAACATTTGATGCTCTGCTGCACGCTCTCTCAGGAATCAGCAGCAGAGCAATGGGCAACAGTTAATTGAAATATTTGTGATTCTGGCGGTGGGCCCCCGGTGGCTGTGGGCCCTTTCATTGATTCATTCGATAAGCCCGTGCGTAATTTGATACGCTCATTGTATGTAGAAGTAGACCATAAATTATCCTCGACTTATTGTTAAGTTAAGAAGTTGAGCTTTGAGTCGTGCCTCTGCCCGCGCAGGCTCAGACTCACTGAGCCCGCGTTCAGTGAGTGTGTGTTCACATGTGTAGGTTATTAAGCCCGGTCGGTGTGTACACATATGCGTAAAATAAAGGACGTGCATACATACACACGCGTGCACGCAGCGCAAAGGCGATTGTTTATACGGGCGGAGAGACAAACAACCGGTGGGTCTCGCGCGCATTGCCGCGTGCTCTCATGGGAAACCGCGCGGAGCAGACACCGGGTCTGTGGGGTCGCATTCCAACCGAATCATATTTAAATGGGTGGAGCCACCCAGGTGCGCGCTGCTCGTGGAGTGTTCGTTCGTGTTGCTTGCTTTTTTTCTTCTCTTCTTTTGCTTTTCGGGAGAGTCGTCTCACTTCTCCGCAGGACGCGCGGGACTCATGTTTATTTGTTAATGACGGGCTGCGGCGCTCGGAGAGCGATGAGTGTCCTTATACTGTGCCCCCAACATCCTCGTCTTCGGCGTATCCCGCAATGTCTACTACCTCGTGCCTCACCTTCAATTTTCGACTCTGGCGTTCTCGCTTACGCTGCCGGACTTGAAGATTTTTTGTTTCTTGGAGTCTAGAACAGTGTTACTCAAACACTGCTTTCATACCAGATATCCTCTTCTAGGGTCTGAAACCTTTAACTATGAGTCAAATGATTCTATCCTGCTAATCTGTAGAGGGCACCATTCTTAGTACTTTGTACCCTACTGTACTTTGATTACGTTGCCGAACTTACACCATTGTCTCAATAAAGATTTTCCCAAGGAATCCATTCCAAATTATAAACTTATCCTAGCCCAATAATCTTTAGATTTTACCACTTCTGGTGCTACCGCTACTACCGCGTACCTCTGGAGTACTGCTTATCATGTTCCCGGATACATGGTAGTTTGTTCCTCTTTAAGGTCAGGATCAGTGTCATCTAAAGTTTTCACATATTTTTTCTTTTTGAACCCATGACAATGAGTGAAAGAGTGAGGACGTCGTGCATCATGAAAACGCTGAGTTTTCCAAACCCTGCAAATCTTTAGACATTATTCCTGTTAACTCTACCCTTGGTCCCTCCAGTTCCGCCCAGTGATATTCGTACCTCACTTTTTCTTTGCTTTTTCATTGCTAGCATATCATTTTTTGTGCCGCCATGAAGATTAAAACATTACCCGAATCTTTTACTTGATAAACCTCCCTCCAGACCAGGAGTAACAATACGAAACTACAGTTTGTCAAAAACTTCGAGAAGATTCGTGATTCTGTCATTTGTAAGATAGAAGACGTACCCTTCTATCCTGACCCTACCTCGGGTATCTAGTTCCCTAAGGGTAAAGATCCATACTTTGAGGAACACTGCTCTAAAAGTAGGAACAGTTCCTTCGACATCATCGTGAGCGCTTGCGCCGCGTGTCTGCCAGGCCGGTGCTCCTTTGGCGCATAAGCCGCGGGGGCGAAACCCACTCTGCACCGCTCCACAAGAATGGAATTCACTCCGATCTCTTCGGGACCACTCGCGTGCGTCTCTTTCTGCGGCTGATGCCGCGAGATGCGTTTGTTTTTAGCTGTGTCTGTATGCGTATGTACGTAAGTGTGTGTATGAGTCTGTGCATCGACGTGCAGCGGTCGGTTTTATCGGACTTCAGGGTGGCCCCACCGCCGCGCACCTCTCGCGCGAGAGAGAGTGCCGCTCGCGCTCTGCTAGCCGGGCGGGCGGCCCACTCGCCGAAGAAGAGGGCCCGGCCCCGGCCTCTAATGGGGCCCTCTACAAATCAATCAGCCCTACTGCTGATGCTGACACTCCGAGTATACCGCATTACCGGAGCCCCGGTCACTCTCTTCTCCACTCTCCACTCTTTTTGCTGCCTTTACGCCGCGGTGTCTCGCGGACCAAACACACACATACAGACAGACTCACACACACAACCCTACAAACAAATACAACCAAACCGGGAACACCACGCATAGCGAAACATCTCGCACACGACGCATTGTTCTTCAGTTTGGCCGGCTCTCCTCTGTGTGTTTGGCTTTTGTTTCATTCCCACAATTTTCGAATGCCGCACGTTGTTATTCCCTGCCGCCCTTTTTTTCACCGCGCCAACCGCGCGCCGGTGGTATTTATTTGAGATAATGACATTTTTCGAATGCTTAGCAATTGCCAATTGCGTCTCACTCTATTTGTGTCCACCAGCTTAAATCCACAACTTGAGAGGTGGTTACCACAAACTTGAACCGTGAGCCCCCAGTGAGAACCAAGCCTCTTGTGTCCTCCACCTCTTTCTCCTCATTCCCGAAACTTTTCAGCGTTAATACACCATCGCGTGTTCTTTCGAATGCATTATTAACTCCTTGTTATATCAACAGTTTTTTTGGATGCCTTTTCGGCGGTGCTTCTAACCGCAACAGGCAAACGCTCAATCATCTCGAAAATGACGCTCGGGGACTACTAAAAGGAGGCCGAAACTTATTTAGTTATTTGTCGATTTGAACAAATTTACAGCCGTAGAGAGTTGTGTCGGTTGCGGTGTAGTTTGCATCTCGTTATTGTTGGTGTTGTTTCCTCCTGCCTTTTCGATTTTATTTTCCAAACAGCGAAGAAAGATGACCGCTGCTTTGTATACACTCGTAAAACCACGTCTGGAGGCGAAAGAAAACAAAACATGACGCGGCGCGTAGATGGAAATCAAGATATTACCGGAAAGGTCAGGGGCTTAATTTTCAAAGCGCACGGACCTACCGAGTGAACTTGTTCGTCTTTTTTCCCTCGTGTTTCGCTCGCTGTTCTCTGTGCCTCCCAACGAGATATTATCTTAAATCAATTCTTATTGATAGAGCAGTTAGCTTAAACAAATCAATTAATTTTTTATAGCTTCTCACAGGCCCAAATTACTTAATCGCATCCTGGGCCCTGCAATGTGATGCCCCGATCGTATGCGTGCGTCTCTGAATGGCTACGTGCATGTGTATATGTGGTATATGTGCGAGTGTTCGTGAGTCCGTTGAAAGTCGCAATGTGGAAACAAAAACGTGACCCATGAAACGAGGGTTCCCCGTCTAAACAGCTTCAGATCCCCGCGTCCACTCAAGGAATTGCGCTCTTTTTGCGGCTCTTTTGCCACCCAATGCGCGCTCGCAAAACCGAAAGTAATTACGGTGCTTAAGGTGTCCTATTCTAGTAAATCATTTACGATGTTTAAGATGTCATATTTTTGCGCTGTCTTCCTTTCGATGTGGAACGCCTTGCGGTAGATCTCAATGGTTCGTCCGGGCGTAATTACAAATGTTCCGCACTTTGTCCCGCCACAAAGCGCCGAAAAGAGCGTGTTGAAAATAAATATTGAAATATACCTATCAATAGATGACGACGGCGAACGGACCACCAAAGGTTGCTTCGAAATTACCGACTCTGTAAGGTGGATATCACCAGGTTTCCGAAGAAAAGTGGAATTGTGGAATGTTTTAATGCGACGTGGTTTTCGACGAGGTTGTTTATTAATTGCAATTTGAGAGCAATTTTAATGCGGTTCGGGATGATGTGGTGCAGAAGGTTTTTTGTCTCTGCCATACGGAGCGCGCTTGCCCTCGGGGCAAGGTCCTAGGCCATCACGTATGTCCGAATGCATGTGGGAATCTCTCGAATCTCAATATGGGTTATTGGACTCTGGTCTCAGGTGCATTCCGATCGGGATAATTGCATGGGTACATGGATGGTCCAAGGATGGTTATTAGCCGCGGGTGGCAGAGCGACATGGACACACATACACACTCACATAAGCAGTCATCACCGAAATTGCTACAAGCTTACGAAACGATACGAACCGATGGCGATGGGCACTCTTCCATCTGATTGAGTGTCCGCAGTGACTAACAAGATTGAGTCATTTATTCATGCATTTCAACAAGTTTCTAGGAATGCTTTTGAGGAGTGCGCGTCCCAAGTGAACGTAAAAGGCTGACGTTCGCTGGCAAATGGCGGGGCTCCGAGTAAATGGTACCCGAAAACGTGTGGTCGCCGATGGCGGTCCCGATTGAAGACCTCCTCGCATCCGGTGCGCGCTTTTCCTCTCTTGTTATTATCCGCACAGCCTCCTCGTTAAAATATTATTCGTGGGACCCACCTAATTGGTCCGCGGTAGTGCCATTCGTATTTGCTGCAACACTCTCCCGCGTTTCGGGATTCTTTTCGAAGCTTCGAAGCTTTCGGCGAAAATCTACGTGTGTGAGCGCTGCACACCACGAGGTCCTGTGATCCTGCCGCGCTTTCTTGGAAAACTCACACGTACCCATTTGCCCCGGACACTATTAGCGCACTTCGGGTACCCGAGCCCCGGCCATATCGCCGAGTGCTTTACAACCTGCTCAAACTCATCAACTAACTCGCTGTTATCACCCGGTCGGATTGGGTTGTCTTCGGTTTTATTTGCCCTGCTTTTGTAGTTGTGTGTGTATATACACAATTCTTAGTAAATGTGTGTGTGGCGAGTGCTGACCACGGAAAAAAATCAATCGACACCAATTAGACCAACAAAACCGAAATTCTTCGCCGGATCTCTCCAGCATCGGCCATATCGGTGTATGTGTCTGTGTGAGAGTATTTGTGTTTGTTGGACGAGTGGGACCCATTACCACCAACGTGTCGTCGTGTACCTTCCTCGTCCGTGGACCTCGTCGGAGCAGATCGCGGTCCTGCTTACTGGTTTACATGACTAAATTGACCATCTTGCTCTTACTGCGCGATGGCCTCTGACGTTATCTGCGTGGTCTGTTCCTCGCTTTGATATACAATTCGAGATAAGGTGTTTATGTGTACTTAAAACACACTAAAGCAGTGGAGATCTTTCACGACACTCTTCTCACGTGTCGCTTCGTTTTGTTCGCGTTTTGGCTTCCAGCCTCCTAAAAACCGCAGTGGAACAACCAACGATCGACGAGCAACGAAACGCATCGCGGCCCAATTATTGAAGGTGCAATAAAGGCATATAAGTGTGCGTCACTAATTTTTCGGCTCTGGCTCTCGAGAATCTGAAGGGGATTGGTCATTAGGATGCAATTTAAATAAAATTTGTTCTCTTCCTAACGATCCCACATTCGAATCAAAATCTTTTACATTTTTTGCGTGTTTCTCTTCTTATAATGTGGTTGTTAATTCATGATGATTACTTTTTTTCCGTTCGGGAATATTTATATTTCACAATCCAAAAATTTCAACAATTTCCATCAACCACGTAAAGAGCTATTGGTTGTGTAATATTGTATAGTTGATTATTATTAGATTTTACAAACTGCGATGTGGTTCGATTGCTAAATGACTTAATCCCATCTTACTGTTACTAACCTAACAAAAAATTGTCCTGTAATAGTCCTATCCAACTTAACCTCACTCCAATCAAAGGCAACCAATAAAGATCACTCCTCTTGAATGGAATATACGTGAAGGTATATTTAAATATCATTTATTCGGTTGTTGAGTAGTTGTTGGTAGTCGTATTTTGATTGAATTGTAGGACGCAGAATGATTTGTTGGCGAAGCGGGACCACTTACAGCCCGCCTCTCCTTCGCACCGGCGCACGCCATTCGCCCTCTCTCGCTCTCTTGAGCCACTTAAAACCTCTTAAGTACCCATATGTGTATACGTGTTTGGTGTACACATTGTGTCGTGTTTTGTAACACGTTGAATGGTGTCGACAGCCATAACAATCGAAATTTCACACCTACTTTTCCCCTTTTATACGCGTTTATATGTATTTTCTTCCCCAGTTCGCTACGGCTCGTCATCCGCGTGTGCCTGATGGTTTCGGGCTCTCAGGTCGAGAGCACTCATTTTTTTTCCATCCTTCATCCTTTATCCCGGGGTCCCACTTAATCGTCCTTTAGAGACGACACCATGTAGCTCGTGTGTGTGTGTGTGTGTGTGACTTTTGTTGGCGGCTGAGTACGCTTAACCACAATATAAATGTGATTTTTATTGGATTTGCCTTTTTATTCCTCGACGAGTCCATTAGGAGAGGGACTTGAGGATCTCTTGATGAGGATGTTCGATGCTCATCGCTTTTATGCATTTTCATTCTTCGCGGGCGTTGTGTGCTGGGGCCGCCCGTTCTCATGACATCTTATTTCATTCCCATTTCGCAGCGTGTATGTGGAGGTCGAACCAAACGTACCGTGCCTCACATACTCTTACACCGCCAACACTGCGGTCCTCTTTTCGTGGACCCATCACCGGCGGGAGTCTACAAACATCGCGTTTCCCAGTCACCCATTGATGTGGGCAGCAGCAAACGGGGACGACGATGCTCTCGCATTATGTTTGTAGTGCGGATGGACGTATAATAATGATTGATGTACTGCATTTAAAAGACATTTTTCAGGTATATAAAATATAATTTGGTGCGCTTGAGGACGCACACGGCGCAGATGGGACCCTCTCACACATATAGAAAAATGAAGAGGCTGTACATGTGCTTAGGTTATAATTTTTATGCCTTCTCTTCGTTTCGTATTTCAGCGGCATCGCCTTGTCAAAGGGAAGCCAAAATATTGAAACCTAATGTCTTATCTTCCATTATCAAAAAAAAGGAATACCCACATTAACTTAAATTAATGTTAATTTATTTTAATTTAAAATAAGAGGGTCAACATAAATTTTCTTATATCTATTTTTATAATATTTCGTATTATTTAATGAAAATCTTATTATGAAATCGGTAAGGTTCTTTACAATTTATGCCACGAAGGTTCAAAATGTACTATAGTAGTTATATGGTGGTTGCTGGTTCAAATCCAGTCGGATGAATTGTCATTTTCTCTTTCAATTAATGCAATTCGTGATTTAATATCTTTTCTGGTCGGAGGCATTACCATTTTCCCTGCCATTTAATACATTCATGATTTTAGATAAATAAAGCTTCATACCAGTTGCAAAAATGTTGCTGGGTCACTCACTCACTTATTTTGGCGAGACGGTGAAAGGAAATAAAGACGACTTGCTATCTTAACAATATATTTGCAAACATACGTTGCGATTGACGATGTTCAAAATAGAAATGTAGTCGAATTACGACGGTTATGTAAAATCAGAACGGGAACCGGGATGCCGCGCCGGTGAGATTAATCTCGGTCTCGATAAAGGAGGTATGGAAAATAATCACACTGTATTGTACCCGCCCCGAGGGCTCGAACCACGGCCGCTAGCGTGTATGCCAAGGTGCTACCCAGGCGGGCAAATTTTCTATTATATTTCATTCCGTTTTCACTTCCTGGAAGTTTTCCCCTTATAGATTTCCCCTTACAAAAATCCTTGCTAAGGAAGTTGTAACTCAGACCTTTCGCTGCATGTTTGGCTGGACTCCTTTCCTATGATTTTCAGATGCTAACTTAGCTTAAAACATCCTCTTATGAGGGAATTACGAGTTCCAAAAAAGCAGATACTGGAGATATCGGTAAACTAACGTTCTCTAAGACCGTGACTGAAACTTTATAATTCAAACCCAACTTATTATAATCAAGCCCATCTGCAAGAGCAATCAATTGTCCTGTAACATTACCGGCAGCGATCCAGGTGTGTGAGTGACTTTGCATCGTTTATACATGCTCCAACGCGCGTCTAATTGCGCATGGAATTAGAGCCGATCATTACGGCGATTTGCCACCTGAGTGCCCCGCTCACCGGCGATTGGGCATTCCACTCACACCTGAGTGCCGCACCGTGTGTGTGTGTGTGTACCCGTGTGAGGATCGCGTCTGCAAAGCGACGACGATGACCACGACGACGATGAAGCAGTCCATGTCAGGTCGATGAGAGACAACAAAAAGGAATGCGAACGCAGCGGCGCGCGCGCGCGACCGAAATATTAAAATGCCACAAATGTACTGTCGAACAGGGCGATGCACACGCCCGACGTTCTCGCAGCTAGATAATTGCGCATCCTCAACTCAAGAATGACACTTGCAAATTATCTTTCTTCAGATACATCTGTTCTAATTTAAGAATTCATTGGTTTTGTTCTTTTTTAGAATGAGAATGATCGAGAGGCTTGTGTCAACCCTCAGTAGATGGAGCGTGGAATTCGGCCCGTTGGTTCGTTCGCTCTCGTTTGATTGCTCTATTATTACCAAATTACATTCATTACCGGTGGAGAAGATGCTCCTTGGAACACGCAAAAAATCCACTCGACTTTTATGTTTTCATCGTCCACTCGGCCACGGCGAAACGCAGCAAACGCTTTATTATGGACAATTTTCATTTTTATTATCCAGATTAAACAAGCTTTTGGTCGCTGCTTATAATCTTCAGGTTTTATTCTTCAACTCCCGTAGTGCTTAAGGTTTTCTACAGCTGTAATTAACAAAATAAACTTAAAACTAAAAACATTTCACGATAAATTTAGTTGTATTCCGCGCGGACAGCTTATTTCCGTGGTGTAGTGACATGTCAAGGGTACCCTATAATTACCTTATAATCCGGGTTACTCGGTTTTCCGCCTTGTCAGTTTCGGGTTAAACCGGGCTTTTACTTTCAAGGGTTAAACTCGGATTTTCGTTAAAGTTTCGGGTTCTATACCAGAATCAGCTGATCTTGAAAGTATCGGGTTCCGATATTGACGCGTTTGCCTCCCACTACTAAATGATGCTAAAAATTCTGTTTTTTGAACCGGAATCGACGCAAGAACGCCCCACTATTGCTTGATTCTGTTTCCAAACCGAAATCGAGGCGAGTCGCCCCGCTCTTGCTTGATTCTGTTTTCATACCGAAATCGAGGCGAGTCGTCCCACTATTGCTTGATTCTGTTTTCAAACCGAAATCGAGTCGAGTTGCCCCGCTCTTGCTTGATTCTGTTTTCAACCCGAAATCGAAGCGAGTGCGCGAGACCGTGTCCGTGTTGATACTTGTCACTAAAACAACAGCGATTAATTACTCCCGCGATTGCGGTACGTATCAGCTAGTGTTTTAACATGTTTATTTGTAGTACTAGCGAACGAAGCCTCCAATCTTTCCTCACATTGACCAGTGATTATATTTTATGCATATTTGGAAAAATGAGAATAGCCATTGTCTTTGCGAATATTGGTAATTGAATTTATCTTTTTCCAAATTTTTGTTTCTATTTTTTGTTTTTATTTATATACATTTAATAGCTAATGAAAATAAAATAACTTTCATGCGTATAGTATTTTTATATTACACCAGGTGGCGTTGTAAACGAGTTTTAGTTCGAACTTTAAACCCGGGCTTTCACAGACAAAACCGTAACAGAATAAACCCGCAGATTTAGAAAACCCGGAAACTCGGGTTTTCCTATTTTTTGTCAAGCCTAGTGTAGTGGTTACAACATCCATCTAACATGCGCTCATTTTTACCTGATTACCATTCACCTCCAAAGTATCCTTAACAACAACACCGCTGTTATATAGATATACAAATTCAGGTACAAACAGAACCGTATTATAATTTAGTCTGTGTAAATGTTAATATACATATTTGGTAACAGATGATTGATGAATATTTTCTTTATGTATTTTATGTTTCATTATCGTATTTTGTAAACATATATGTATATTATTATTGTAAATAAGTAATTTTTGTAAATAAAGAGCTTTTAAATGAAAAAAAAACATGCGCAAGGTTCAAGGTTCGATCCCGGGTGGAAAAACTTTTTTTATTGTTATTATAAAAAAAATACAATTTTGCTACTACCAAATTTGCAATATCCTGAAAATTTATTTAACATATATTTCTTAAACCTATAAATCTTTTCTTAATTTCGATGTAGTTAATTCCAATTACAAACAACTGTATAAATTAATTAATTAATTAATCTGTAGAATAATTATACGCATTAGTTGGCGATTGTGACGCGAAACGCTTCGGCGAAAACGATAGTAATTAACATCAAACGTTGTTTGGCGTTTAATTATCTCACACTGTTGCTATTTATAGAATGTGCTAGGGGAATCTGAGAATATTCGCAATATGTTCCGCACTTGCGATTGCGTGTTTTTTTTCAGATTTTGATAATTTGCATGCACGCAATGTTTTGATGTGCAATATCAATTCATTACTGACAATGAATTACAGTCAAGCCGCGGCATTTAGCAGATTATTACTCATGTTTAATCATTTTTTATGTTATGAAAATTATGCAAGTATTAAATACTCGTTGTTTATTTGACCTTTGGGGTTTTTGCTGGTTATTTATAGAAGGAAAAGTTATCAATATTTTTTGGGAATTGTTTTTATAGTTGATATATTTTTTGTTAATAATATTATTATTTTAATATTCATTCAATGTATGATAAATATGAATTTTTAGGAAATATTAGTGAATAATATAAGTTCCTCACGTATGCCAACGAGACAAGGGCTGAAAGATCAAAAAGCAAACAAACACTGACAACGGCTGAAATGAAAATCCTTAGGCGAATAAAAGGGATGACCTTACAGGACCGAATACGGAGCGACACCATAAGAGCTGAATTGGACGTAGAAGACATAGTCAAATGGGACAGACACAGAAGAAGACAATGGAACTATCACGTCGACAAGATGGCAAACAACAGGATGGCAAAATGGGCAAAAACCAATCGCCCCGGTCACCAAAAGACCGGTAGGAAGACCACTGAAGAGGTGGAAAGAATCATTCTTCTGCCTTATCAATAGTATTAGCCCCTAATATGACTAATTATATTGAAAAAGAATTGAATAGAGACTATAGCAGTCAAACAAAAAAATAGATTGTTTTGAAGATTACCATGTTCTCGAAATTTGTCGAGTTAGGTTAAATTATGTTTGGTTAGATTTAATTAAGTTAGGATAGGTTTGAGTAGGCTAGGTTAGGTTTGCTTCCGATTTGATGTCAGGTTTGGGCAAGTTAGGTTAAAGTAAGGTATGTTAAGTTAGGCTTGCGCATGTTTGCTTAGATTTGGTCCTATGCAAGATTCATTCGCAATATCGTGAAAACCACATATTTGGAATTCAAGCAAAAACAGGCTTATCTAAAGCGACGTTCATACCGGCGACTTCGACTTCTATGCCTATCCTTGCTTGATGAATATCAAGAAAAGGAGATGAAGAAACTCGAAGATACAACCTATCTCCGTTTATTACATGAGTCAGACAGAGGAAACCTCGAAGCGAGGCGATGCGACGCCGCTGGTATGAACGACGCCTAACAGGAAGAATTGGTGAACAATATCATTGTTACAATCCTAAACACTGCATAGCGACAGAAATAAGTGATTATTGTGCGCATGCAAGTAGAATTTGACCAGTCAGAGAGTGTGATTGGGATCCGATTGGAGCTGTGGTAATATTGAGAAGGCGATTCTCCGGATGCTTGAAATACAATGAACGGGGAAATGTTTTCTACTGGCCCGGATGGGCTAGCCCAACCAAACGATGGAATTTAGAGGGTGCGGACGAACGCAGAGAGCCATGAACCCCCACTATCTTCAGCACTAAATATTCTGCTCCTGATCACTGTATAAACATGTTACGTCTGTGTAGGTTCGTTTAGATTTTCATAGGTTAGATTAAGTTTCGCTTGGTTAAATTAAGTTCAGTTTGTATATGTTAATATATATTAATTAGGTTAGGTGATGATTTATTTGATTATAGGGAAATATAGGGAAATGTTCACAGCCCAATTCCGATGAATCAATAGAGTAATTAGTTTAAACTCATGAATACCATTATAATTCCAATTGTTTATACAAACCTACAAATATTTCAATATTTCTAGGAAAAGTAAGATTATCCAAAGTAAAAATGAGTGTATATCTGCTTTTTCGTAAGTTTCAATTGTCAACAACTTCAATTGCTACTTATCAAGGAAAGTATTGTATGTAGTTCGTAATCTGATTAAGTATCAAAATCCGCTTTGTAATTGTGATTAAAAGCATTAAGAATAGAGCCCTTTCCTCGTCGAATAATATTTCAAACTTTGTAAAGGGGAAAAGGGAGGACACGGACGAGCAAGACTTCGGGAAAAAATTGTGAGAGTTCGAAAGTCTTTCACACGTAGCCCGACGAACTTCGTTCTAAAAATGGGGAAATCACCAAATTTAAATAAAATACACTACAATTAAATTATTTAGAATATATAAAAGACAGGATACCTTAATGAACTGCCTAAAATTTGAATTATACATTTATGTCCCGGTTTGGAGCAGAAATGGGTCATTGTGCGACATTGCGCGGTTAGGATATTATACAGAGAAGTTTACAATTGTATCTGTCGTAGCATTTTCAGTTATTACCGACTAAAAAGCCAACAAACGACGAAAGGCATTGATATCTAAATAACATATTGTGAGTTGTTATTTTTGAGTTGTTTAAATTGCTGTTTCATAACACGAATTACTTATGGTTGAAAGTATTTATTTATAAACACCTTCTATTTCCTTTAGAACCTTCCTCTTTTTCAAGCCATTCATTTCATGTCATTCTCTGAAATAGAAACAAAAGACAACAAAAAGAAAAAAAAAAACAAGAACGTTTTGTATGTAAATTTCATATATTTTATGTACAAACGTATATAATATTATCATGAATAATAAGATTACTTAATTTATTTTAAATTAATTATATTATACAATAATAATCGAAAGAATCACAGACATGGGTACGACGCGCACGCATTTTCCAGCTTCAGTGTTTTGCGTTGTTGTTATTGAAATAATAAATTTCGCATTTCTACTCCTCAAAATAATGTTTTAACACTGCGTCGATTTGATGTTTGTTGTTGGGTCCGGCACGCCAACAAACAAAATATTCGCGAACGAAAAATGAAAATTAAAGAAAACATTAATACTTATCTCATACAGCATTACAAATACCATAATTAATTAGAAATGTACAAATTTCTCTTCTGTTCTGTTTTTCATAAATTAGTTAATATAAAGCGATGGGAATCGTAGATACATTCAACACATACAAAAAATACAAACATTCACAAATTCGAAAACTTTGACATGACAAAGATGTACAAAAAAAAGGACAACATATACAAAAGAAAAAAATTTGTACCATGCACAGATATAAACAAACGAAAGTATGAATGAGAAGAAATTATTATTAACACTGGGACGTAAACATTCTTTGATTGTTTTATACTCTTGTCAATTTTTTGTCCTCGTCTTTTTTTTTCGATTTATCCTTTCAGGTTCAACAGTTAGTATTACGTTTTTCTTTTTTATGTACAAAAATAATTTATACGTTATACTGTCAACAGTATACACTTTGTGAGAGTTCGTACTTCAAATCGAATTGAAGAAAGCGTTTTTTGAGAGGGTTTTTTTTTTGGGGTGGGCAAGGGGGGTGACTATAAACTACGGTAGCCTCATTAATATATTACTGTTCAGTCAAAATCACAGATGCGCACAACTTTGTTTAAACTTGTTCAACTTTTGTCACTTCCGTTTCAATCAGCTTCGTATGTACAAGAATTTGTTATCAGTTCGTTTCCGTTTGATAGTGACGGAAGGTGGTTATAATGGGGGCAGGAGGGATGACAGGGAATAAGGGGGTATATCAGAGAAACGGGTATCGGGGAAAGGGAAAAAGGTTGGAAAAAGCAGAGATGCACTACCGACACCCACAACCAACAACCGCCATCTCCTTGTAGTTCTTCAACACCACCTTGTTGTCCTCACCGATGTACAACATCGAAATGCTGCTGAGCTGCGTGGGGATGCAGCACGCTTTCGGCACCTTGTTCGGCGACACCGAGTTGACGAGCGTCTGGATAATGGCGTGATTCGTGGTGTTCGAGTGATCCGACAGCGGGAAATTGCACTCGCCGGCGCAGTAGTACGCGTCGTAGCCGGGCGGTGCGACGATCCAATTACTCCAGCCGACGTCGTTGAAGTCGACGTACATACGATGGCGGCGGCACGGCTCGCGCGCCAGCTTCTTGTTGCCCCGCTTCTTGTTATCGCGCCGCGTTCGTCGCGCCGCCAACGCCTCGCCGACGACGGGCGTATGTTTGCCGTCGTCGGTGTAGGCGAACAGAAGCGGCTGCCGTCCCGCCCATGTGCGCTCGTCCTCGCCGACGGAGCGCCGCAGTCGGACGTGGTGGACGCTCGCCGGCCGGCGGTTATCCCAACCGACGACGCTTACGACGACGCCGTGATTGCTCGCTGGATCCGCCAGCCAGCGTTGCACGGCCGGCAGCACGTCCAGCGTGAGCGTGTGATTCAATCGCACGTCCACCAGCTTCGAGTCGATTAGTCGCGTGATAGCGTCGTGCTTGCCGCGCACCCCGGGACGGATAATATCGCTCACGAGCACGTGCTGGAAGTACTCATCCTCGTCAGCGAGGAACATCTCCGACAGCAGCGTTACCACTTGTCGGCTCAGCGTCAACTCGGCGGCCTTCACCGTCTCCTCTCTTGGAATCGATGAGATGTCGAACTTTAACCGGAAGCGATGATGACCGGTGAATTTGGAATCAATCGGGCTTTCTGCAATCAGAAAGCGACAACTTAATATTAAAACTTATCATCTATACATCTAAAAATAGTCTACATCTCGGTTTTCATCTAGTATCTGTAGGTGCTCCAATATTCTTTATATTCTATATCTAGAAAACAACTTGGAAGGCTACTAATGATCATATATCAATATGTATCAATTTTCAAACTTGAAGGTCCACTTTAACTGCAACTTAAACATGTACAGCCAGTCGTAATAAAACTGTAGGCAGTTACAATTAGATATCTTTGACTTTTACGAGGACAATGCAAAGTGCCCACTTTTGCAACACCTCCAGACACCTTCGTACTACTACCGACACCTCGAAAATGCAAATGTCCTCCCCAGATTCTGCCGGTTTTTACAAGGGGCCATGTGATGATCACACATCGAAGCTGGTTTGGAAGTTTGCAATTGATTGTATTTCAAGTGGTGGACATAAACCAACTATGCTCAGACGCAATAGAATCGTTTATGGCAGTTGTCTGGCGACATGTTTTTCGGTAAAGTTTTCATAAAAATTACGACGGCCACAGAAGCTGAACGCCGAAAGCAAAAAGGAAAGCGGAAAGACACCGCGGCGTCATCCCCGTTGTCATCGTTCATTGCCGGACAAACGACGACGTAGTGGCATTTTTACGGTTGCGATTATCATCGGCGGAGCCTGGCTAATGTCAGCAAACACTCGAAAATCGCCAAAAGTTATCGAAAATAAGCTAGGTACACTTAGAAAGTGTACCCGTAGACGAAATTACTTATAGGCTCACCCAAGAGGGCGCTGTTGAAACACGGACACGTTTATAATACGCTCGCAATCGACTTAAGTCGCTTTCAGTTCCAGGAAGAAGGGATTATACATCGTCATTGCCGTGTAATTATCGTTAATAACTATTAAAATGAATGCCATACAAGGCGTGCTTTATGTTTATGCTGATTGTGTTTGTATGTAAGGTTTTTGAAAGTTTTCTAAATACGACGAACGAAATGTTCAACGTTTAATTAGGCGTAGTTTAATTACCTATGTGTGTAAAGCTGCGAACAGTGTTGGCACTGCGCGTATGCGCTCCCGGCTTGTGGATGTTGGTCGTCTCCAGCCGGCGGCCTGTCTGGCGTTCATAGAGGTCCAGCATCGCCTGCGGGATGACCACCTTGCTGCGGTCGACATGCGCCGGTCGGGAATTGAAGCCGAAGAGCGACCTGAGGTTGTCCTCCACCTGTTTGGGGATTTCGATGCGCTGCCCCGAACTACCGCCGCCTGCACTGTTACCGCCCCCGCTATCGTCCACTCGTGCTCCCCGCGCCACCGCCGCCAACTCGACGACGACGACGGCGGCCACCACGGCGAGCGCAAACAGCGTACGCTGCGTTTCGCTCATCCGCCGCATCATCTCGCGACACTACTTCGGTTAACCCTCCAGACGGTCCTTCCCCTTTCAGGTGGACACACTGTTTTCACTCTCCGAATCTGTAAACAATCAAAAAATATCTTAATTAGTTACCAAAATCAATTCAATATAAACACAGCCACACACATAACCATGTTACTCATATATCTTGTACCATACATTGATATACATACATTGACAACCGTCTTAAGTCACTCAAGTCATATTTTCTTAAGAAAGATATAAATAGGTCTTATCGGCGGCCGCGAGCAGGTGAGTTGCGTGTGTCGTTGTTACGTACGGCTGCGTATAGAGCCGGTGTACACCTCTCGTACGCGGCGGCGTGTGCCGAGGAATCAGCTTTCTCCCGCAAGAAAGGTGAACAGGTTCACAATCATGACCTCTTCATTGCTGACTACAACCGAAACGCAGGTGCGCGCATGCGTCGCGCGCTTAAGCTTGCAGAGCCTGCGTCATAAACACGGCGTTAAGTGAATTAAACTATGTATCATTTCAATATCCACCCATTCCAGCTCACATATGTCACACATCTATGCTCACATCAATATTGTATCGTTTCTTTTTCTCCTATAATTCACTTCCATAGCGGCCCGTAAAATTCGCTGGCGAATTTTACGACGTCCAGTACGTGATTGAATGCGCGCAAGATCTCATGCGTGAATGTGTCGATAATTTTTATTATCATTGCCGGCGGGCATCCTTCCGAGAAAAACAATAGACCCCGACACGATGGCAATTTTATAATTCGATAAAACCCTTTCGCAGTCACGCGAAAATTAATTATCGCGCGAGATATTTCGCATTCCAGTATTTTTCTTCGCGTGGTGCACCACATGTGTGTTGGGTGTATGTGTGTGTGTATAATTCAGTGAGAAAGAGAGAATGTACGTATGCGTCAGTGAGAGGGTGTGAAGATATGTGTGTGAATGTATGTATATGCATGTGTGAGACTGTATATAGATATGTGTCAGAGGGAGAGAGAAAGAGAGTGAGAGAGTGTGTACAGATGTGTGTATGAGTGAGTAAGAGAGTGTGTATAGACATTTGTGTGTGAATTAATGTAGATTTATACGTGTGTGAAGATGTGTGTGTATACAAATGTGTGAATATTTGTATGTATATGAGTATAGATTGTGTCTATGTATATATACGTGTATATAGATGTGTTAGAGTCTACATGTGTAGACGTATAAGAGTAGATGTATAAAATGAATATGTAAATATGATGTACATGGAACAGAGAGGAAGAGCGGGATTTCATGAGAGTTGCGAAGAATGTTAAATTTGCGTTAATAATTTCGAAAATAAAGACATCGGGGCCGGTTGCTGCTGTCGCATCGTTTTTTGTTCCTGCATGCTGCTGCTGCTGTGGGACGAGACCTGCGACGATTATTTACGACTGGAAGCTCATCATCCTCATTGTGTGCGCGTGTTGGTTGGTTGGTTAGAGAGGCACCAGCTAGTAGAGATCGGTATCTCCAGGAGGCAGGCGCGCTATCGAGGGATCATCTCGCGAGCAAAGCACATACCGAAACTGAGCTCATACACGGCACACGAGATGCACACAACTCGGAGCGCCGTATGTGTGCTGCGGATCTCTCACGAGCGCCGCGCAGTCTGCGGGCGCACACGAGACTCAAGCCACACACATGTATACTTAACATGCGATGGTGGCAACCGGCAGGAGGCACAAAAAGAGAGAGAGAGACCGCGAGAGAGATTCTGCGGGCCGCGTAACAGTTCGCGCACCTGAGCGCATTTCATCTGCCTTTCAGCTTGCAGCAGCTCAGCCTGCTTGGCATTCCACGCGATAAGCGCGTTACTTAACACATCGCCGAAGACATTGTACGCATATCTCGCACGCGTATCATTGTGTGTTCGCATTAACATAAAACATTGCGTTTTTGCGGTGGCGAGTATGGAGAGGCTTTCATTTCAGCTGCCAACTAATTCCAACAACGAAGGGAACGGGGGGGGGGGTTCATCACGTGATTCGTGATTTATTTTTCTATATTGCGGATGGAGATTAGCTCACGGGGTTTGAGGAAGAAAAGCAAAAAAAATACTGAAAACTCTTGACTATTCACTTACGTAGTGGAGGACGCAGTGAAGAGAGGACTTGAAGAGGGATCAAGAGAAGGTGTCGTAAGTAAGCGTAAGCGGCGCCCCGCTGCGTTCTCGAGTACCCACATTACTCAACCCCTTTGTTGCGCACGACTTAAGTCTTTTTAATGCCTGAATAGAAAAGCTTATCGCTCGTGCTGGGAAGTATAGAGCTTAGCGCATTTGCAACCCAAGCAATGGTTGTGTTCGCTGCAAATGTATGCGGATCACGCGAATACCACTTGAGAATTGTCAACGAGTACGCGATAAGCTGTTCACCAATTCGCCAATAAACGGGCGATCGGGCTCGTAAAACAAGTGTCGAATAGGGCACATTCCCATCTTACTAAATTGATTTTATTGGGACACCTGGCGCACCTGGTTGTTGCACTTAAGTTTGCGCGGATCCGTTCCAATGAGTTATTACCACGGCACGGTTTTCAAAAACCGTTTCAGCAGTTTGTTATGAAAACTGACAAAACAGCCATGTTTGATATAGAACTTACCGTTCACTTCAGTAGGTTGTTAGGTCCAAATCCTAGGTCCCAACCTTGGGCACATTGTCAAAATTGTCAAAATAATCCAAGAAATTATGTCACTGCACCAAAACCCACCAACTGCTTTCAGTAAACGGTAATCAGTAAAATAAGCACTTCCTCAGGCTTGTGTCGTTTAAGTCAAGTTAAGTTTTGTTCGGGCGCACTAGTTCCACACTTTTAAGCACGCAAGTCAGTTAACACGCACACACTTTTCCCCTTTTTTCTGTCCCTTCCGCAAATTACGCCAACAAGTTTCCGGAGTGAATTTCTGCCGATGGACGATGAAAACCCCAGTACGCACCACTTGTTTAGTTGGTGGCTGAGCACTGGATGCGCAGCACAAGCAATACGAGCGACGTCGTCGTCTTGCACACGCCGGACAACTACGGTCTGGTCTCGGGCGCTCCGGCACTGTCACTACTTTATTGCTATAAAGCCCGAAGACTACTAACTAACAAACTCTAACTAACTAACTCCGGCACCGACGAAAAGGATCAGCCCGTCCCGTCCACAAGTCTGTCCGTCCGTCCGTTCGCAGCACGCCGAGGTCCCGTTTGCGTCCGCACGCACACAACGACCCACACGCACACACATCGATACACCTCTAGAGTGCGCGAGTGGCTGAGCTAACAATACTTAACACCAACACACACATGCATCGAGAGGTTGCAACACACCAGCGACGACGCTGTGGCTACCTGCGCCTCACCGTGCACCCACCACGCGCTCAGCGGCGGGGGCCACAGCGCCCCCCTCGGCCGCCCCAAAAGTGGGCGCAGCCACTTCGACCAATCGCGCCGGGGCGCGTCCGCGGTCGCGGCCCGATTCGCGGCTGGGGCCATCGAAGGGAGACGCCGTGTTTGACTTAAGTCGTCGGGGGCCCAGCCCTTTTTCACGACCGACTCTACGCCGACTCTGGACGCCCACAGACGTGTCGTGTCTTCGCACGCTACCACATCTGCACACACTCGTAACTACTACTGCTGTGTCTTCAGGCCAACAACCAAAATGCTTTTGTCGACATCACAAAGCTCCTCTTGACTTTAGACTTTTTGCCACTTTTACCCAACGGGATTACGAGATGTCGGATTTTCAGGGGGCTGACCGCAATCATCGCCACTTGACTTCCCACAAATGACCATCATTCGAGGGCAACGCAATTTATAAAGAACTCGAATTTCGTCGAAATCTACCTTTGTAGTCAATAGTACAAAAATTCTTAACCATGACATTATAGCCAAAGTTAAGTCAGTTCAGTCACACCATCATCATGTCGTTGCTTCTACTACACATGCGCACACGACTTATTCGCGAGTTTCGCATGGGAACGACGACGCGACGCAGAGGAAGAAGAGCGTTTCCTACTTAACTCCACCGCTTCCTACTTAAACAAATCCGAATTCCTCAAAATTTTACCAAATTCCATTCAAACAAAACTACATTCTTTTACAATTTCCTGCATACTTTCACGTCTGGCCAATCTCAAATCGCACCGGCGAAGGACACAACCAATACTCGCACACATTTCAAACGCGTTTGTTGAACGAAATTGTGCAAGGCGCAAATTAATGTTTTGCTTGCAAACTTGCCAAGTTCCCCGCCGCGTTTGAAGTCGATAATGAAGTCATTGTTTATCAACGTGTCAATTGCGCTTTGTGGCGCGGTTTTGGCGTTTAAATTGACGCGTTTTAACTTCCACAACTACTACGACTTTCAATCGTAATTCACGTTGATTTATTGCAACTTAAAGGGGAAACTTAAGTAAGATATTGTCGATTTATTGTCGATTTTTGTCTTGTTTCATTATGGCTTATTTTCGTTTATAGCTACTACGTGTGTTTAGTTTCTGATGAAACAGAACAGAAGGACGTGCTGCGTTGTTTTTTCTGATTAGAAGATTACCGATTTTCTTTGGTAGCATCTATGTGGTAACTCGATATTTCAATTAATTTTAAATAGCCTCAGGCATGATTTATACACTTGATCCTCGCCCAGTCTAAGGGCGTGTGTGTGTGTGTGTGTGTTGTTTTTTTAATATGCGTGAATGTGATTTTATCAGCCTTGCATCAACCACACACATTTTTGTGTAATTTACCAGAGTGTGCTCAGCATTTGCTTGGATGATATTTTGGATGCGAGGATGAGATCACGACTTGCTGCGCGTGTGTAAGTGTGCCCCGGTCGAGCCAGACTCTCTGGCATTCTTCGTGCGCTTCAATTACCGACGCGCGAGTGAACGGGCTGCGCATTTGCTCGTCAGTTTCGTCGACAGGCATGTGCTTGCTCGCCTTGCGTTGCTTTGCTGCGAGGTTGATTAGCCGACGATGATGATGATGATGATGATGAGCCGAGAGAGGCGAGCCGAGAAGCCTGGTGCCCGACCGTCTGGTGAATGTGCGCGGCGCGCGCGCGCCCACTTTTTACGACCGCTTCCTCGACGACGACGCATCCCGAATCTAGAGCCGCACATCTGGACACCGGCCAGCCGGTGTCTTTCGGGAGATGGTGGCAGTCCGGCTGTTACAAACATAGACGCTTGGGGCTTGTTAGTGCGCCCGACAATAAAATCATTTTCCTCATTATTATAGAAGTATACGCGCTTTGGGGACCTGACTGCGCGACTGTGTTCACACACTCCTACGGCCTGCTATTTTACGCGTACTTAAAAATTACTATACTTAGAGCGTCTGCGACTGTCTGCAGCATGCTTTGAGGTTACTAACAATAAGTTTACTAAGTTTACTCGAATTAAGCACTTGCTCGATGTTACACCATGCTGACACAAGCCTAAAGTCCAAGAGATGTTTGATATTAGTCACTTTTCGAGGACGGTATAAAAGTTTAAAGAGTATGATTCAAGCCTAAGGCTTATTATACTTGCATTTAGTGTAAGAGATATACGCTAGAAGCGACTATGAATACCATTAAAACAAAAATTATTAATTCAGAGACTGATAAGTTGCATAATTTATGCTAATAACATTTATGCGAAAACCAATAACCGTACTTTACGAAGGGTATCCTAACATAACCAAAACAAACTTATTCAAATTTCCCCTAACATAATCTAACGTAACTAAATGACTAAATGCTAATTGATCCCCGCATAGATTCTAATAGTGATTGTGAACATCATTTCAAGTAACTGTGTTCAGCAATCTTTATAATTTACTCAAGCGAAAATAAAAGCGAAACTTAGAAGCAATTTCTAATTTAAGACATCAAATTGAATAATTCTGCACAGTCAAAACAGTAAATGCCACCCTTAAATGAAGGTTGTTAAAGCACTGTATTCGTTTAATTATTGGCTGGCTTACTCCATTTATACCTCTACTGAACCAACGATATCTAACCAATCTTCCATTAACGAATCTATGAGAACGACTATACTTCATAGGCGGTTCTCTCCTACACTAGACGAAATTCCCAAAGTCACGTTCACTGCTCACTCAGTCTGCATGCAATGTGCTTGCCTGTGTATGTGCGCGAGCGCCTTGGACACGCTGAAATAATTGACCACCCAACTGGAGCTTATTATAAAACAATACCAATATAATTCCACTAACCATCCGTCGAATCGGTGTACGTGTGTGTTTGTGTGTGTGTGTGTGTGTGTGTGTGTGTTTGTGCTGCACGCGGGGCCCTGTGAACTCGAGAACGCGCTCGCGCTAGGAGTTTTCCGGGCCCGTCGGGGGGGAATCGGGGTCGGCGAGAGACGCGAACACAATCGAGAAATGGAGCAGCTAACAACGTACTTAAGCTGGTACCCGGCACACACACATATACAAACACATATCTACCTAGTCACACGGAAAGAAAGAGAGAGAGAAATAGAGAGAGAGAAAGAAGGAGGTATCATATGGATCTTGGCCAGGACAGCCCGAGACGCACTGGAACCAACTGCAAGTATATTATGGGCATAAAATAATGCCCATAATGCCCTCGCGGCGCGGCAGTCAATGTGGCTAAGCGTGTAGGGATGTGTATGTATGTGTGAGTGTATGCACCGCTGATTGCGCAATCAATGCCACACATCAGCGCCCCCGAAACACCGTGCAAAAGCAAACAATCGCCAATATTATTGCTTAGCGAACGTGGCACACACGCACACCCGCACCTGCAAACACAATACACGCGGCGATTTACGGCTGCCGCGGTGTCCTTTGCGACTGAGACGTTTTGGGTCGTAATTGGCGCGGACAATTCAGCGAGAAATTGAGGAAAATTGCAGTTAATCAGGTGGATAATTCTATAGTTCTATGCCACTGGTTTGCGATATTCAATTGTGAATTCTACACTTCATACACATTATACACTTTTTATTGATTGTTTCACACACATACACACACACCCCACACACTTTCTATGAAATCATGCTTAAAAACGATTTTAAGAGTGTAACTTCTAACAAGGAAGAGTCTAGATTATCTAAAGATTTGACTACACTTTTTGTACGAGTAGTACGTATCAAAATGTTAGATTTTTCAGGTCAAATGGCACAACCGGCAACCACATTAACATCTGTGGTTGTCGTTATAGAAGTCTTCTTCACCCTGGGCAAGGCAGCAACCTACCCAAAGCGAATTATTATGCTGATAGTTACCCAGAAAAATTCTGGAAGAATGAGAGGCCCCGGTCAGCGACAAGGCGGGTGAACGAAGAAGAAGAAGAAGAAATTTTTAAGAATTTTGAATTTCAACTTTAATTGCCCCGGATAATTTTTACCAAATCTATAAGAAATATACATATAATGAAAGAGAATTTAATAAACTATCGCTTTTGATCTTTATACATTCATATATTGTTGATATAAATGGTAAACTCGCAAAAACAAAACTTGTTGATTATAAAGAAATAATTGAGTCTTCCTCTTTTAAACGAAATTATTTAGAATTAGTATTTTTATTATTTCACAACTTCTACTTAATATTTTTGCACCATTCAAGAAGTCAAACTAAAGTTTATTTAATCCTCTATCCCAATATATAAATTATAAGTAATTTACATTAATATTTCTAGTCGTAATTAAGGTTTGAAAATGTTCGTCACCAAAAATTTTAGTGCATCAATATTCTCGGAATTTTGAATTTAAACTTTAATTACCACCAATAATTTTTACCAAATCTAAATGGAATACACATATGATTAAAGAGAATTTAACAGACTATCGCTTTTGATCTTTATACATTTATATATCGTTCATAGCGTGGTAAAATCGCGAAACCAAAACTTGTTGATTTTAAAGATATAATTGTGTCTTCCTCTTTTAAACGAAATTATTTAGAATTAGTATTTTTACAATTTTACAACTTCTAATTAATATTTTTGCTTCAAACAAGAAGTACAACTAAAGCTTATTAAAATCTCTACCCCAATATAGTTTCAGGGTCTACATAAGTTGTAAGGAAACATCTTCATATCCCAAGTAATTTCAATCTTAAAATTTTACATCACAATTCGAAAAAAGTCACTAAATGAATGTGAATCCTAACAAGCGATTTGCAAGCATAAGTCATACCTAAAACATTCCAAAACGTGCACAAACCTGTCCCAAACCATCATTATATTCCCATTAAAATAGCCTCTGCATTTGTTAACCACATGATAACCATCTTTAAAATTGAAAGTAATAGGAAACATAGTCAACATTTTTTCGGCTTTAGACTGTTTGTTTTGTTATGAAATAAGCAATTTAAACGTATCAAACATATTAACTTCGATGCGGCGAGGAGCCATCGAAATGTTACAATGAAAAATCGATTACTAAATGCTTCCACATTATATCCTTGTCCACATTCAGTCGGACACAAGTGCAAACACCAAACGCTATATGGTGCCCCATCATTTGGACGGCGCAGCGTGCGGTCCAGCATCCAGTTTTCATGCACCATTCTTCCCATGAGTGTCAAAAGGGTCCACCGCACATTGTGCGTTTTTTATGCCTCGTTCTCGTCGCGTGTATCTTTTCATTTCATTCCGTGGAGAGCTTTTTTACGTTTTTTTTTTTTTCATTTTGATGTAAGGTGCTATTCATGCACTACTCGCGGCGAATCGCTTCGTGAGATTCGATAGAAAACACATGTCAATAAAGGTTTTCAATTTTTCATTGGCTTTGCCTTTGGCCGATGATTTCTTGGTTGAAGGGTTGAAAATTCTCCCTGCAATCATCTCTATACTTACAAATAATGACCAAAATTTATGAAAATCAAGAGCTTTATTAACACTTCATTCATATGTACACGAGAAAACAATGGTATGTTTTAAAGAAAGTGCGTTTGTTAAATTTCGCATCGCGTGATGCGAATGCGGTTGGAAAGAAGTCTAATGCTTGTAAATGACTGTATTTGCTTTTACTGCCTCCTGCACTGCGTTGTAACGGCGAAGCCTTTACACGCTTGCGGTTTTGTTGCGCTCGCGACGATGTAACTCTATTGAATAAATAATAAACAAAGCCACCTGTTGCTGCACTTGCGCGCGCTTTGCACAGTAATTAAATCAATTAAATCCGAGCGGGGATTGCGTGATAAAGGCGCGCCGCGTCCCACCAGACAGACAATGGTTGAATGGAGAGATGCGTATCGCAAAGGCATATTCACGTACTTTTTCTATGTCTGCACCCTGTGCACTTGCAATTAGCACAATATCCAGACAAAAGTTAGGAAAAGTAATCTTGAGATACGTTCTTTTACTCGTAAGACTAAAATTAAACACCGAAATAGCCTCGTTATTGCGGCTCATGATTCCGATGTCATCAGCATATGCTACGATCGGTTAGTTAGTAGGTTGTGATCTGCTATATCTATTTTCCTAATAGCGTATTCCAGCGCTATATTAAACAGAATTTTGAATGGTTCGGTCAGTTTGTTACTTATGTTCACACGGGCTTCTTTGGTATCTTGAATTCACCTAATATTTTGTGGAGTTGTTCTCTGTTGATCGTATCGTAGGCTTTTTATAAGTCTATGTATATGTTATATACGTGCATGTCGAATCCCCAAGCCTTCCTTAACATTTCCTTTACTACATAGAGCTAGTCAAATGTTGATCTTCCTTTCCTGAACCCAACTTGGTAGTCACCTAGTATGTTTTCTGCATATTTTTGTAGTCTCCTGTTTACTATTGCCGTCAGGAGTTTGTAACCTGTGCATCATAGTGAGATACTTCTGTAATTGTTGCATATTAGTGTACATCTTCTTCCAGGTTCTATAGCGTTTTACGCCTTCTGGTTCCCTCCTTCCAGATTTCACGGTTAGTACCGTCTTCCTCAGTAAGTTGTCGTTCGAACATATACTTCTGTATTCCTTGTAGCCATGAACGTTGCGGCCTACCTCTTTTTCTATTTTCTCGTGGTGTCCAGTTCTTTATTTGCCTAGGGAGCCTTTCTTCGCCCATTCTCTCAACGTTCCCGTACCATTCTAGTTGCCTTCTTTCGACCTCGATGACTATGTCGGTGGTCACTCCCATCATTTCTCTTATTGTTTTGTTTGGTACTCGTTCCCATCTAGATTTGCGGGCTGATCTTCTCCAGAAGTCCATTTCGAGCGTCCTAAGTTTGTCTTCGGATTTTTTGGTGATTTGCCAAGCTTCCTGTTAACGTAACGATCCTGTTTTCGATTTCAGGTTGGATTCGTCCACTCTTCGTAATACTTACCACAAGATATATGTACTCTTCGCATGTGTCGATATTGATATCATTCTCTATTTCTAGTCGTGGTGTATTGCCTTTGCCCGCATATAGATACTTAGTCTTCCGGTAATTAACTGTTAAGCCCCATTTTTTATATTCTTTAAACAGTTTCCTTCCCATAATTTCTAAGTCCTCTTTTTCTTGTGCAACTATTACCTAGTCGTTCGCGAAGTGTAGAGTGTAGAGTGTGTTCTCGTCTGTTAATTCTGTTCCCAATCCGCGACATTCTCTTCTCCATTTTTCCAGGGCTTTGTTTATGTATATATTAAATAATGTCGGTGAGAGACAACAGCCTTGGCGGAGCCCTTTTGTAACTTTTGTACCTCCGAGAGCTTGGGCATATAATGGCAGTATTCCACTCAGATGGCATTTGTTCTTTTTGTCATATTCTTCGTATTATTCCCAACAACCGTTCTTGCATTCTTAGGCTGTCTAGTTTAAGGATTTCTGCATGAATACCGTCAATACCTGATGCCTTACCGCTTTTCATTGTATAATGATATTTTCTATTATGATATTTTTTAATTGATCGATGTTTTAACATTCAGAAATGTAGATATTTATCGATATACTTATGTTTTAGTTGAAGCAATGGCATTGAATCCCAATTTAATTGCAAATAATATTTCATAAATAAATATTTGAAAATACTTTACTGTCTATATATTAACATGAAGCCTGTGGATTACAGGTAGATTTCAAGTCTTGTGAAGTTTTTAAATCATTTCCGAAAAGTTGAAAACTTTCTTGCAAGAATGGTTGCTCATCTTCAGGCCATACAATTCGATTTTGTTTTCAAAGTCAATCATACTAATCATACAATCTCTTCCAAACGCTTTCAATATTTATCAAACACTTTCAATATTTAAGCCCAAATTCCCAAAGCTTAAACGGAAGAACTCTGAAAACAATACCTACACCAAGCATTCTTCTTCGAAGTATGAATTTCCGATTTAGAGAACATTATATTTATATACCCCTAGAGTAAGTAAAAGCAAAACATGTTCTACCTGAGAGCGATTATCGGAAATAGGAAGGAAGGAAGTGGCTTAACGATGGGGATTTCCAAAACGTAACCGATTTCCAAACCTATTGAGCATATTGAACCTATTCATTCGCCAGTTAAGACACCAGTAAAACAGGTAGCTTCCCTCGTTTCCCAGAATCCCAATACACCTGCGGTATTAAATATTGTTTTATGACAATTACGAGGGTTATGCCGGGGCAAATACTGTATTAGCATTTATGAATGAATATATTCCACATATACGCTACAATTTTATGACTTTGCATACAAAGCCATGTTCGTTTAACCGTATTCGAAATGGATTAATAGGAGATAAAACAGTGGCTGGATTGGTGATGCAGCCCGCATCACAATCAACAACAACATCGACCTGTCGTGAGAAGCGGATGTTATTCATGCAGATTACGGATTGTAAACGTCAAACAAATCGTAAAAGACCAACGAGATCGGACGAAAAATCGTCAACGGCACCCATCCCCAGGTGGGAATATTTAATAGGCGATCATGAAATGTGTTCAAATGAAATGGGCTTGCGTATCGGTTGATTTCCGGTTGCTTTCGGTTACAGTTAGTCCATTTCATCGCCCGCATTTTGCTGACAACAGTTGAGCAACAAGTGCCTCCTGCTCGTCGACGTCGGCAACGTCGTCACCACGCTGTCTGAGAACTTTTCAACGTGCCAGACTTTTCGTCGACACAAGGTGAGGAGGACCTGTTCCTTTTTCGTCGTGTGCATCATATTTCGCGAGATTATGTAATCATCGAGTTATGGAAGCCACTCACAATCAGTTTGTGTGTGTTTGCTGCGTACTGCGCACAAAACGTTCTTTGTTTGCTATTTATACGCGTTCGATGTGTAGATTTGCATGCGCTGTTGCAAAGCACCATTTAATAGCTATAAATAGTGGCATGATTTGCATACAACATTATTTTCTAGGTGTACTAGTCTGTTTTCTTCTTCTTCTGCTTTTTATTGTGTATATTTTGTGTTCAATTTGTTCAAATTGTTGCCTTCCATTTTGATTTCAGTGATATCAATATTTTTAAATACAAACACATCTGTTAATGCTATTAACATTTAACGTCAGAAATTTTCACAACTTAATGGAAGGAAAATACTTCCAAGTCAAATTAAACATCGAGGGCTTGTCACAATAATATTTATATAACCCACAACTGCCAAGTTTCCCCTGTAATTCGCCATAATTTATGAGAAACTAATTGAAGGCATTAATGAATTTTACGACGGATCATCACCATCATCATCATCGCATTCTCTCAGCCGCAAGCATGTCGCGAGTCTTTCTTTCGGTGTTGATTTTCATCCTGTTTCTCTGCTGCCAGCCAGCCAGGTAAGCAGATTGCGCATGCGCCCCGAGCATGTTGCACATGCGTCGAAAATAGTGCTTGTAATGTTTTTTAATTATTACCGGAGTGCAAAGTAACTGTTGTTTGCTTTTGCCTCCGCACGCCGCCCGAACGTTTTCCAAACGACCTGCGACGACGACGACGACGACGTTGTCGACGACGCTCTTCATTTGCGTTTACCTTCGCCATCTTCACCCGGAGCCCGCTCGTCATCGTCATCGTCAGCAGCAACATCTTCAACCCAAAGTTTACACTTCGGTGTACTTAAAAAAAACCAAGCATTGCTAAATAACCTAAACGATTTCATCGAAAATGTTTTCGCCTTGTGTGTTTGGATGATGTGATGCCGAGTGATTCGTGTCTTTACAGCGTTGATTTCGAAAGCCTGAAACAGTCGAGTTTCGTCGAGTTTCGTTGAGTAGTAGCACAATATATAAATGTACTTGTATACACACGATTTATCGCTTCTTCTGGAGCGATGACAACGAGCAGCAGCAAGTAGGTAGGTATTTGCACGCTACACCTTACAGCACCTCTGGCTTGTCGAGTGTGGCTGTGTTTGCCCGATGGACCCGATGGACCGAAGAATGGCATTCGAGTATTAAAAATAATATGAATCGACATACACTCGATTTTTTCGCGTGTGGAGATGCCGCATGGTGATTACGCGTAATTATTATAATTACCGCCGCTATTTTTACGCGCGTGTCATTATGCTGCACTGTACAGTTTATTTCATTTTTATCCCGTCCCCGCAATGAATGCGTATCCATTCGAGCGTGTTATTAGCTAAATTACAAGCGACGCGAATCGATTAAAAATCGTGTAAATTCCTTTTATCAGCGTAGTATAGCAATGTATTGATGGATCATTCATAAGAATAGCAGTTTTTTAATTATATGCATTTAATCACAATTTGTTGAAGGAATTATACAAAACTAGGTTTTACTAACCATTCAGAAATTAACAAAGAAGTTAACAAAGTTCTATTATATAATTTTGTATACATTTTTTCCGAAGAAACAATTTGTTTGCAATTAGATTCGTTCAGTTCACATTACAAGTAAATTTGAAATAATTTTATTTTTAAATTTCATTGCAGGAGTTATGCCGAATACGTAATGTAACATTTCCAACATTTTGTTATATATTTATTGAAGCAATTATTGTATAGTAATGAATCCAGTACGATTGAATTCTGTGGTTTTCTACATTTTTTTGGTGTGACTTCCGACTGTTATCCTTTTCTACTTTCCGAGTTTATCATTTTTATATAACCTTATGGATAGTCCCATCTAACAGTTCGGGCACCATTTTCTTTAGCTTCGGCTCTATACTACATTTGTTAGTTAACTTCTTAATGGTCAACGTTTTAGTTTTCTTAACTTAGCAGTAGTTAGCTTGAATTAAAATGAATAGAAATCAAAGTGCCTGGGTTAAGTTAACCTGATTAATTTAAGGTGGAAACATTGACAAGACAATACGATACTATAATTTTATAAGTTTTTATATCATATATAAATTAAACAGATTTTAAGGATCTGCATATCACACGTAATTGTTGCTAATTGCAATGCACATTTCGGATGCAAAGCAAAATCCATCTTCAGGCATATACTTTAAAAAATCGGTAGAAGTGCCTTTGAGAATGTAAATATCTCTTGCCAACCAAATTATTACCAATGATCATTTAACCATATTGATATATCAGAGGCACCTTCATTACAGGCAGGGCCGGAGAATTATCATAAATAATCCAACTTAACTATAAATACGGATACACAAAATACATATTTTATTTGTAATGTGATATCAGTATATACTACACATAATTTTACGTTTGAAAGAGCCGCCGAAGCAAAATGTTGACGAATCGCCTCAATATTCATTAGATAAATTTAAAATCAATGTATTTTATACGCTTTTAGGTGTTGCGTTGTATTCGACAAACGATCGTTTTGAATAATTAAAGACATATTTTAAAATTTTCGATTTTTAAAATAAATTACCGTAAATTAATAATGAATCTTTATGAAAATATTCTAACGATTTAGACATTAGTTTAAAGGGCGGCGACAGTATGGATGTTAATGCAATAGAGTTATTTAATGAGTTGTGTGTTTTCCGGGATATTTTTCAGAAGAATGATTTTCATATTCGAAAACGTTTTGATATTCTTAATTATATTATATCCAATAATTCAGCTTTTCCTAACTTTTCAATTGCCTTACGAATACTGATAACTTCACTTGTTAGTGTTGCAAACGGCGAAAGTAGTTTCTCTAAATTGAAATTGATTAAAACTTACGTAAAAACAAATATGCCACAAGATAGGCTAAATAGTTTGGCGTTAATTATCATTGAGAATGATGTATGTGTAAAATTAGATGATAAAACCATTATATCCAATGTTTTGTGCACTAAATCCAGATTTTTTAGATAGATAGATTACCTTTTATTTTGGCATTTAACATTAACTTTACAAAAACCATTCTCCAGCAGACTTTTACATTACATCAAAAAAAAAAACTCAGCAATAATTTACTACTAATGTTTACCACCCAAATAAAGAAAAATATAAATACAACTGTTGTATTCTACCCCACTCTATTGAGTCATACCTCTCCTCCGTTTCCATTTCTCCTGCATAATTTGCACTATTGTCACACTCTCCCCTCCCTCTCCCAACCACTCTCTTACATTCCCACTCGCACATCCCGAACCATTCAACACCCCCTCACATACAGCCAGATGATCCCAAGAATCAACACCGCTCCTACACCACACACACCTCATGTACTCATACCCCATCCATACCTTTCTCCCATGCTCTTCAGTTCCACATCTTGCTCTGGCCATAATCATTTTCTTCTTTTGATTTTTTAAATATTAATTTAAAAAATTAATGTAATCAAATATATAATTTGAATGATAAGAAACTGTTAAAAAGTTTAAAAATAATAAGGGGCGCTGGGATAAAAATTGCATGCGGGCGCTGAGGAACCTAACGCCGGCCCTGGTTACAGTCATACAGTATGACAATTTGATTCTTGAAAGTAATACAATAAAAAAATCGCATTTACGATTTCATGCTCAATCAATCATAAAACGCTTCACACTCACTTGAAACAAACAAAGAAATAAATAATATCAAATACCTAAATAAAATGCCTAATACATGCTTAATGTGAGATATGTACAAGCGTCAAAAAGCGTCAAAAAACAAAATGTATAATAAGGCGGTAGCTGCTCGGACATCAACAATGTACATCCAGCACATCTTGCCACACTGAGATAGATCAACAATGAACATGCACACCGCCATTTTTCAGCCTCGATTTGTGTCAGCCGCGATAAATAATTAATCGGCTGGCGGCAGGCGGCGGCGCAATGTGCTGCTATTCGTGTTATTGTCGATCGATGTATGATGCATCGAGGCGCGAGATGGAAATTCATATGTCGGCATCACGCCGGCTGACTCAATGTTGCCGTTGTTGTCGTGCTCCTAACCGCAAGATTATTTCATAATTTTAATCGTGAGCACCGCGAAAAGAACAATAAAGAGGGAGCAATAAATAAGCAGCTAAACAAGTGCAGGCTAAACAGCCGCAGTCAGCCAGAGACAAAGAGTAGGAAATTGCAATTAAATTTGCAATATAATTAACATTCGTTAAATTATAGAGCTACTACGTCTACTTCACACACACGTATGCGTTTACTGATAGAATAACAATGAGGAATTTCATTACAAATTACATCAATTGTTGTGGTGTTATTATGATTAGATGTGTTTATACGGGAATTAATTTCTTTGTAGCCTTTTTTACATTATATTTTGTAATTTTTTTAAAGACAATTTTTATACAGGCGCTTGCTTGACGTGGTGAATAAACTGGTGAATGCGAGGCGAATTTAAACGGGAAGTGCGACAGAAACTACTATCAATGCAATTTTAACTTTTTGTTCAAGTGTGTTCTTTATGAGCACTTTTTTGATGTATATGCCTCTTAATCAGTAATAAATGAAAACAATACGGACATAAATGTAAGTGTTTCTGTATAATTTCCAAACTATCGTCAACTAAATTGTGAATTCACGACGGGCCTTCCGAACGAATTTCATCGGGCTATGTCTAATAGGCTCTCTCACTTCTGCAACACTTTGTACACTACTCCTTGATCGTCCCGTACTCTTCCCTTTACACGCATACTTTAAAAGCGGTAGTAACAACAAAAAGCGATTAGGGAACAAAACGCTTTTCTGTCCTTCACACTTTGCAAAATCTGAAAGAAAGTTATCATATACCCAAAACTGTTTGAGTTGCTCTTTCGCGTCATGTATTAATTATGTTACTAAGTTTCATGTAATAAACTCAACAATGCGTTAAGTTCCAATATTCATTTAAGAACACTTCATAGTTCATGAGTTTATACCTAAATGATTTGCATTTTAGGCATAAACTCATGAACTCTTGGGAACAAATAATGGAAGACAAATCAGCAAACACAAGACGTGCGAGTCGCTTCTTTTTTTTTTGATTATCTTATAAAAATTCCTTAAGCAAATAAATCGTAATCGGCGACCGCTTCTGCTGTTGCTCCTGCAAACTTGCAGGCCTCTGAAGGACAGGCCACTGAAGAAGTTCCCAACTCACATCGCGTGCGTGTTTCACGGTAATTATTAAACAACCGACCTGCTGACATGGGCTGTTCTTAATATTCGCCAAATTTACAATATTAATAAATTGCATTTATATTTCCCACTGCATAATAATAATAATCCCACAAAGGATCGTTAATAATGATATGTTTTAAGAAACAACGAAGGGTACAAGGTGAATGTAATTTATTTTATGAACATTTTTTGTATTCTGTTTATTGCTATTTGGTGTGATTTTCATGTGCCTCAATCTTCTAATTTCCCAAATAATTGAACTGAGAAAATATCTATTTATCTGAGAAAATAGTTCACCTCATGGCCGGTTCCGTATTTAATTATTATGGATTATTGATCCGTTCCACAGTTTGCGACTAAAATTTCAAAACTCGCCGGTATGCAATTTTTTGTTGTGACTTACAGGTGCTACACTCTTCTAGTTTCCGAGAAAACCAGACTTTATGTCGCCTTATGTAAAATTGTAAATCGCCCAAGTAAAATTATAAACTTTGTGCGGCTCCACATGCCGCGAAGAGAATCGCAAAAATCGCCGACTTGCACATTTGAATTAATCTGACAAGGAGAGTGTCTCAATTGTCCGGCACGGAATTGAATGAAAACTTTTGTACGTGTCGTACATATGTTGAAATAATTTCAAAAATCCGTTAACACAAATTATTTCTATATATGGACTAGACGTACAAAAATGTTCATTCAATTCCATGACGGGCAATTGGGGCACTCTCCTTGTGAATGATCTAAGTAACACATGTAAATCACAGGCGTTACCTTCAAAAACTCACCTCCTAGGTTTTGTAGTTAACTTCAGTGCGGTCTCATCTTGAAAGTAATAATAAACGACGAGTCAATCCCAACATATATTTAAGACTTTAATTCACATGACAAACAAATTAAATAATTGTCTAAGAATTATCTAGTCAATCGCTAATAAAACTTTAGCACTTTAATTGCCAATGCTACAAACTTTTACCGCCAATCTCAAAAAATCTGAACATTCTTCTATTTTGTGATTCTATTCACTATCACATTATCCTGTATAGAAAGACATTAATAACGCGTATAATATGCACATAAACTACTTAAAAACGGCGGAAAGAATTCAAAAAAAAAAGACTACGAAACCGACGACGTATTGACACATAGGAATGCGCAATAAACCGAGTGTTCCGACAAGAATTTACTGCAGATTATAAATTACATTCGTGGAGGCTTTAATGTTAGGCTAAAGAACAAATTATCCTACGACTTGTCTTGATGTGAATCTATGTGACTGGCGATGTACTTTAGCAGTCACTATATTTTAGCGAGTGTGCGTAAATATGGCATATTGTATGTGTGCGGACGTAAAGTGTGCGCGAATGCTGAGAGTGTCGGTGCACGCATAAACATCGCGTAATAACGCGCCATGAAGGTGTGCTGAACGACAGCAGGAGCAGCAATAGCAGCTGAGTCGGCAGCAGGAGCCCCCCAGCACACGCTCGCGCACGGCACGCCGCATACATTTACATCGCTAATCATCTCGTTTTATAATTTATTTCTCTTTCGCCTCTCGACAGCATGGCTAAATGCTCCCCAGGCTCGGCTGCCTTGCCGTTTGGCGTTTTCACGTTTCTTTGCATTCTTTCGCTGATTTTCACACTTTGTGGCAAAGTTTACTGCGTTGCTCTCGCATTCACATACGGCTCGTTACAGCTGATAATATTTTCCAAAACATGTCCGATATTGCATTTCCATTGTTTCATTCGTTTAAATATTGCATTTTATTGAATCTTTATTATCTTTATCAGAATTTGTTAAAATCATTTTTAAAGTAAATATATTCTTAATGCTTAATGATAATTTTCATGATTAGATACATTAGTAATTACTGTGATTTAAGACTGACTGTGAATGAATAGCTTGAATATGATTTTTGAAATACACATGTTTTGGAATGCTATCCAGTGTTTTTCTTGACATCTCTCTTTCCTCCATCATTTCCTTATTCAGTACCTTCTTTTGTATGACCACTGTACCACCTACATTCGCGTTTTTCGTTCTTGCTCTTCACTTTCTTTTCCACACCTTCACCCAGTCTTTCCTCCAATGTCTCAATCTCTCCAACCTACTCTGGCCATCCGTCCCTTCATTTCTGCGATACCCCTCAGTAACCAGTCTCTCCTTCTTTCTCTCCGCACTTCTTCCCTTCCCCTGCAATCCTTCCTGGTCGGACTACAACCGGAAAATTATGTGAATCTTCCTGAATTGCTTTTTTGTTATCTATTTTCCATAATTATGAGTCATTCATATTTTTATCAAATTGTGAGTAAATCTATAATGCGATCTCCGAACGCCTCTCGGGGATACAATGTTATTGTCCAGGGGTGCCAAACGGAATTGGTACCTGTCAGTTGATTGGACTAGTTTAATGTTGGCGAACCTTTTCATGTCATGGGTCTCTATTAGTAAAATTTAAATCATTATCACCCATCAGGAAATATGTAATGCAGTAAGATAATTATAATTGTTAGTATTAAAAGTGAAACTGTCATATTGTTTATGACTCTTTAATATGTATCAAGTTTTCTTTCAAGCTTAACAACAACTTCAAGTATGATTAATAAAAAACTTTGACTATAATTAATATAAAAAACACTTATTCCCCTTGCTTAGTTTGGTGCATATAAACGCAACGTAGACAATTAGGGTTAGGGTTAATTAATTCATCAATTACTGCGGACAATCTCCATGCATGTACGTACGCATACGCGTGCCCCAGCTGGCATGCCTCCAACATGCCATGTTTTATCAAAAATCTCAATAATGTGCGCTATTATCATGTATTTAGGTGATGGCAAGACACACACCTTGGCTTGCAGGCACGCAACAATTGTCAACCGGCATGAATCTGGCAATCATGACCGAACGCCTCGAGTTGTAGATCAACCAAGAATTGTTAACCAACAAAAACATAACCAAACAACTAACAGCAACGTTTCAAGAGAAAGTTAAGGCCCAAAATATAAATATGTAGGTATTTGTAACAAATTGTTATAAATCGGTTGTTTTTTTTTTCATGTTTATTGGCGTGGACACAACGTGTAGTTGCTAGCGCGCTTTTTAACTGGTAGCTTTTAGCTAAATGGTAGTAGCATGGAGAATCGGAGAGAAGTTCGAATGAAACTAGTAAAACTAGCGTTAACCAGTTTAAGAGTTGATTTTGTTGATAGTTGTCGAGCGGTTTGTATGTGGTTGGAAACGCATGTCTGTATGTATGTGTGTATGTATGTGTCGCTACTCGTAATTCAAAATGCGCAACACGTTTTTATACGCAATGTGTATATATCTCGCGAGTTGCGAGGCGCGAGTTGCGAGGCGCGAGCGCGCGCACTCACACCGTGTTTGCTGTCGTTTTTTTTTATTCTCCTGCCGCTTCCCGCCATCAGCAACATCATCGTCATCATCATCAGCATCAAAGACGGACCTCGCGAGAGCAGACCGTTGACGGACGCTTCGTATCTCTTGCAACCACTTTGGAAATCTTCATTCTTGTACTTTTCCAGAAAATACTTGATCTAGGTGCAGCCTCTTATAGGTTAATTGTAATTGTAAGAGTAAGGAGGGTTATTACCTTTAAAGGTGGTTCCGGGTGTCTTGATGATGATAATAATCCTTAAATCTAAACGTAGCAGTGTCTGTCTTTGGATTGGTGCTCCACCGTTGGAGGAGGTTTTGCTTGAGGGTCGGTAAGAAAGAACATCACTTCCTAGGTTTTAGGTTTAACACTATATTTACACTCTGTTTACACTGTTACCACCTTGTTTGTTTACACCACCTTGGATCACTCACACACCTTTGTACAAGTCATACGTTGTTGATTTCTTGGGATTTGTAGGTTCTAAACAGGCGTTTAAGAGGTCCTTAGATGTTCTCAGCTTCTTCTCTCAAGTTCAAAGCTCCTGCTGCTCTATTCCGTTTTGTTGAATTGTTTGATATTTGATTGATTGAGATTTGGTAGATTTAGATGATTTGTTTGATTTAGTTGCTTTGTTTGATACGTTTGATTTAGCTGATTTCATTGATGCGATTGATTTTGTTTGTTCCCTGATATTCTTCGAAGGCAGGAGTAACGTCACGCAGTTTAGAAACCGCGACCTCCAGGACACTTTGACACTGGAAAACAACACTCACCGCAGCACCAGCCGCATTGAAGGAGGAGGCATTGAAACAAACAACAACAGTGTGCTCGCGACGCTTGGCGGTAGCAACTTAGCGTTGCATGCGTATGACATATCTCGGCGCGCTCGTCGCCTCGTCGACGAGAGACTTTCTGGAAATCCGCGGCCCGCACGCCGCGCCACGAATTGTCGCGAATTGCACTTAAATTAGGAAATACACCCACTACTACCGCGCGCACGGCCGCACCACAGCAGCGCACTTCCACACAGGCTCCACGGTCCCCAAGCAGCATCCAAACAGATCCGCTGGTCGGACCAATACAGACAGAAATCGATGGTGTTTTTGCTGTGCGCCGTTACCAGGTCGGTTACCAGCCCACTGGTAACCAGAAGTAGGAACGACCTTCACACTTTCCAAACACCCAGCGAGTCCCGACTACCAGGTGTTACCTAAAAGGACCACTTCTAGGAGACCGCTCTTTTTTCGAGGGATTCTCACGAGCTCAGATTGTGCAACAAATTAAAGTACCGTATGTAAATCGACGAAGCGGCTGTGTTGGCGCACCAGCGACCGACGTGTTACTGCTCGCGAGAAGTCGTCCGGCTCGCGGCGTCGTAGAGCAGCAGAGAGCAGCAGGCCAGCAGGCGGCGGCAGCGAGAGCAGTTGGAGAAGTCTCTTCGGCAGGATGGTGCGGGTAGGCGCGCGTTGTGGTAACCAACCGTGCGTACTTGTACGCGTTTCTGCCTGCAGCATTGCTGCTACTTGCTACTGCTTGCTGTGTGCGTATGTTAGTTGGATGCTTTTTTTCTGCACTCCACTGCTCTCTCGCGACTCGAGCACACTTTCTGTGTGCACGTAGACTTTCTGTCGCTACTTGCGGCTACCACACATATGCAAACTGCGTGCTCGCGAGATACCCGCGCGCGTATCTCGCTCGCCCGCCCCAGACTCGTCGGCGATGCTCCCAAATTACGCCCGGATCACGGGCCTGCCGATGCCGGCATCGCATTTGTTGTGCTGCTCTGCGATAAGCGTATTCGTATGCATAAATGTGTTATACATACGGGTATACACGCGGAAAGCAACCGATCTTGATATCACCAACGGGGTCTATTTATGTAAAATTGCTTGTAGGTCATTCGAATTTACATTTTGTCACTTTATTTTTATTTTTTTATTGCATATTGTTACATAACTCCCAATTTATATATTATAATTATTTTAGATAAGGAATTTGATGAAGAAACGTAATATTTGGTAATATCACATTTTCTAGATTTTAATTTAAGACCTTTATTGGAAACTTTCACATATTTTCTCGAATTTCAGCTCCACTTTACAGCTCTACTAAATAAATACATAACAATACACCAAATTTCTATAAATAAATACCATAAAAAACTAACCAAACGTTAAAAAAATTAAAATTACAAATTCCATTGCCTTGACCCGACTCTCCATCTCTCTATTGCCGAGTCTTCCTTCTTCTTTGCTTCTCCTTCAGGATTACACATTCACACTTTCTCTCAGACCTACTGTCTATCCCTCATTCATTCCTACGCATTCACACGCCAGATGCTCCCACGTATGATAGCCTACTCCGCATAACCAACACTTCCTGTACCCTTCTCCCATCCACACCTTTCTCCCCGCCTCTTCCGAACCACATTTAGCTTTGGCCATTATTTATTTATTATTCGCTTTTCCCCGACCGTTTCTCCCCGACATTTTCTAGTAAAATGTTATTACTTTTTCGAAACATACCTATTCCAAAATATATCTCTTTTACATATATCTCTCTATATTTTATGACAAATTTGATCAAACACAAACTTGGGCAACAGAACAATGTACATAATGTTGTATTATGATGAATCAGGGAGAATTTCTATAAGCTTTGAAGTTTCACTTGAAAATAATGAAAATAAGTGAAGTGTCTAAAATTGTGCAATCTTTAATTTGAACCTAGTAAAATGTTTACTAGTACACATAAGCTTTCAATTTCATTTTGTCTCCATTAAACTGTATAATACTTATCTGCAAAGGACTTTCCTAAATAAATATAAAAACAAATGAATTATAAATTACATAAAAAACTTTTTGTTTATACAACTTCGAAAGATCGCAAAACATGCTTGCCAAATTCACAATAATCATAACAACTAAATCTGACAATGAGCCGAAAACTTCAATCGAAAAACGACGATCGGGTCGTGCGAAACGTGCACATCGAAGATGGTTAAATTCCATTAATAGCCAATTAATCATCACATTGTGATGGATTTGTTTTGCTTTACTAGGAGGAGTGCTGATGGCAATGCGGCGATTAATGCGATCGTGTTTACGCCGAAAATCGAGTGGAAAGTTGAAAACTGCGGCGCAGATGTGTGCACCGGTATTTTTTCGCGACCGCGGCCGGCCGCCGACGCGCGTAAATATTTTGAAAAGTTGAGTGCTAGTTGTTACATAAAACGGCCAAACATCTGCGACGCTGTGAGTTTTCCCGAGTGCTGCGAAATGCTCTCGTTCGTAAACACAACGCCATTCGGGAAATTGCAATTGATTTCGCTTTTTGACGGGCATTTACGAGTATAACACGGAAAATACGTTTTCGAAGGATTTATGTTGGGATTTTTCCTATACTCAAAAAAAGAACGACTTTTCCAGGAACGAATATTTCCCAGAAGTTTCCCACATTTTTTAAAATCTTTTCCCTTAGAACTTTTTGTTTAGAGAACTCATATAATAGAAGTTGGGTTACGTTAGGTTAGGTTTCATTAGGTTAGATTAGATCAGGGGAATGCCAAGCTGGGATATGGTTTTATTCGGGTAAGTCAGGTCAAGAGATCTGTCAGTCCCATACTCAGACTATAAAAGCTTTCCACAAACAGCAATAAAAAAAGGTTAGGTTAGATTCGGTTTGGGTAGATTAAGTTAGATCAGGAGGCAGCAAGCACAAGGGAGCTTCTCTAAAGATTAGTACATTTCATGTTTCGTTATGCTAGATTAGGATTATGATAGAGTGAGTTAGATTACATTAGGTTAGGTTAGCTTAGGTTGCAAAGCTTTCCACAAACCGCAAGAGAAAGGGGGACCAGAAATGAAATGATAAGGTAAAATCTAGGAGTATAATCAATAAAGAGATGGGTCGATGAACATGGAAGCAAGTATGTTGTGGTGACCAACACAGAAAACGAAAGCAAATCAAGGAAAATGTGGGAAGCAAAATATCCGAGCAAACAAAGCAGATGTAACGATCAAATTGTCGAATAATTAAAAGTAAACAAAAACAAGCAAGATAACTATCGAATTACCGGGACAGATGGAAAATCTGGATCAAAGAATATTAATTATTAGTCTGGGACCCTCTTCACATCCTATAACTAAAACTAACTATGTATTTTCAGGAGTTATATCACCGATCCACATGAGTTTCAGAGAGATCAAGATCAGATCTAGCCTCGTAACTGGTAGTAATTCTAGTAGCAGCGCAAGTCGGAAAGGGACTGAGAGTAGCAGGATGCCTAAGAAATACTATATGGAACAATAAGCCCATTTCTAAGGCTGTAGTCAGACCTATCCTGACATACTCAGCCGAAACACGTGCAGACACGACAATTACCTAGAGACCACTCAGAACAGCAGAAATGAAAATACTGAGAAACATAGAGGGCAAAACTCTTCAAGACCGGATAAAGAGTGAAGACATCCGAAGAGCTTACAATAACTTAGAAGATATTGTGCAATAGTGCAAAAACCGAAAACTCGAATGGAATGACAACATAGGGCGAATGGACGAAACAAAAATAGTCCGAATAGCCCGAGATAAATCGTCACGTGGAAAAAGATCCCTGGGAAGACTTCGTAAGAGAGGGATTGACCACTTAAACCCGGACTGTAGTAGAAACAGGCAAAATGTCTAAACAAGAAGTAGAGGAATTGTAGATCTACTCAAAATTTCGAGGTGAGGTTAGGTTAGGTTAGGTTACTAAGCTTTCCACAAAGCACACTAAGAAGGAAAGAGTTTATGTTAGCTTAGGCCAAATTAGTCATTATTAGGTTATATTGCTTAATACTGTATTTTACCTCAATATTCAATTTCCATTTCTAAAAATTAGAAAGCAAGCAAATATCGCTTACAAACAGTAATTATTAATGAATCACAAATTAACAAGAATTTGTCGTGATTGACACTAGGCGCCACTTAATTGCTTCTTTCACTTAACACATGCTACGTCCATTGTTCATCATCCTGATTCACACAATTCACGTAATTTTCGCGTCACATTCGCTCTCGTGCATTCGGCCAAACGTACATTAATTGCAATCGACGGCTTGGTTGACTCATGACACGACATCCAATAATTCATTTCATTATAACCTAAATATCGCATAGAAAAATATCACATTTCATATAACTTTCACATAATGTTCATGTTATTTTTGGGTTATGTTGATAGGTTAAACTTAAAGTTGATCGTCGTGGTTTCGGCTCAGGCAGTAGTTGTAAGGAGCGTGCGCCTCATTTGGCACACAAATGTGTTTTTAATCGTCCGCACCGCGCAAATCGTTGCCCGATTACAAGCGACATTTATTATATTTCATACGATACATGACGAGGAAAATCGCCGACGCGCACAGAGCCATTCGCATTACGCGCTCGCGTAAATTTTCGCCACGCTCGTTTCGTCGCGCATCATTTACGTTTTCGCTTGAACTCACCACAATGTTATAAACACCATATTGTGATTCATGCATTCGTGTTTTGCATTGTTAAATATTGTCAAAAGTTGTGCTAGTAAAAGTTGCACACGTAATATTACTAGGCAAATCGAGATTATGGATTGTTGATGTTTACAGTTTTAAATTGCCTTTAAAAATTTGTGTTTTCATGTTAATGAAGGTTATGTTTTGTATTATGTCTGTTTCTCTCGGAACATGTATTAGCCTAACTTTGAGGTTAATTTAGGCTAACCTAACCCAATTTAACGTAACTTAATCGTAATAGGTCCAACTTGATCTTCATCATTTTATACCAAATTGTACCAAATGATTTGTAGGATATCTGATATAATTAAGGTGATGTATCGATTCCTGAAGATTTTCGGTACCTCGAATGGAATATTCAACGAAAGTCGCGACATTTCAGTAGAAGTCGGAACATATTAGAAAATCGGTACATTTGAGGTGGGATAAATTGTAAAAATAAGGGACGGTCTCATCAAAACAGGACGTTTGGTCGCCATGGACGCCCGAGACAGCTGCGACACTTGACTGGATATTCCTTTTGGCATCAATTAAACCTATCTGGGTGCAGATAGTTCTTCAACCCCTAGGAGTCAAAAATGTGGAAATATACATTTTTGACTACGAGGACTGTGAAAAACATATTGGAATCGATAAATGTCTAATTTTAAGGGAAAAAATTGCCACCCTAGTTTCAAGGGGTTAATATTTTGTTTTTGGTTCAATTTTTCAAGTGTAATGATACATCTCCTAATTTTCAAAACTGCTATGTGTTTTTGACAAACGAAAAGCGGACAGGTCTAGTTTACGACCATTTCCGCTTCCATTGTACCACCTAATAAGACACGACAAAAGTTTACAAGCTGCCAATTTCCGTCCATCTTCCTGAGATTCATTGATACTTTGACGATCGTCCCATCATTGTGGACCAACCCCCCAACGCGTACTAACAATACAATGCCACTTTCGACAAGTTTTTGCTTTACAATTGCGCGGTACCTCACCGACAGTGATAGTTTTCGAGTGCATCACAAATCTTCCTGTTTTTTTTTTCTCTCTACTTTTCTGTTTGCCATGCGCCCGCTTACGTTATCGCCGTGGACCTGTAACGTTTTGATAGATAATAAACGCCATTCTTTGAACAAGTGGCCATTGTGTGCGAGAATCTATGAATGAAAACGCCTTTGGCCCCAGCGGCACGCACAACAGGTACGATGGAGGTATTTTTATTGCCTGCGGAACTCTGCAACAATAACGCTTTTGTTGCCGAAGCGCCAGCTCATAAATAAATCGAGCAACAGGTTGAACGAATCAAACCGAAAATGGAAAAATACGTTCATGGGTGGCGCTTACATTCTTCGGCGTTTCACGTGGTTTAGAGGAATGCGAAGCAAAAAAAACCAACTCCAACGTACAATGGAAGTTTTAGAAGAATTATTTCGATTCTTTTGTATGTAATATATGCAACTGAATATACAGTTTAACGGTTTTTAATTTAAAAAAATGTTTTTATTGTATTCTCTTTGTTTTGTACTATAAGTTTAGTTTGTAATCATCATCTGGTGATTATTAGTATAGGGGAGATTTTCAAACACCGTTGTCTTTAATATTAAAACACATAAAAGGGTATTGATAAATTAATAATATATAATCTAGTCAAGCAGGATTTAGGTTAGTCCTAAATTATGTTAGGTTAGCTATGATATTTTAGGTTAATTACGAGCTCCAACAACTGAGGATCAACGGCAGGATGATGGCCTGCAAAAAACATGGATAGTGGTGGTCTCCTTCTGTGAGCAAGTTCTGAAACAGAAGGAATGAATAGCAGACAAGGGTTAAGAGAATACACCTTGTAGAAATGCTTCCTTATCGGTGCCGATGATTATCAATCCTTACTCTCAGGGCAGAGCTAAAACCGCTATAAAAGTAGCAGTTTCCCTTCCAATCGACCACTTGCACCGCTAAAAAGTAGTGATACTTTTTGCAACAAGTTATTTAACAATAAAAACACAAAACCATTTTGATATGTTTTTTACTCTAAACATAATACAAGTTAGATTCAGATAAGTATTAACAATAGCCATAAAAAAAATCCGGTCTGTCACAACATTATACTCCCTGCGATCGACATTACCTAAATTACAACAATCGTTTCGTTAAAATCCTCTAACCGTCTAAAAACTGTCTGCGTAGTCGTTAGAAAGGTATAAAAATGGAAATGCGTTCAGCCATCAACATGATTTACGAAATGTACAAATGCCTCGTCATAAGTTAGAATGCATTCTCATATCAGCCGTTATTATTGCTGTCCAAAATCTTTCAAAGTCTTAGGGAAAGGGCTGTGCTATATTGACTTGAAACACCCGATTGTCCTCCATTACGTTGTGCGTCTAAATGCAATCGATTACCACTTGGGATGAATTTCGCGGAAATGCCATTGTTGATACGTATTGTTAATATCGCATGGCATAAGACTTAGATGCGACGTCTGCGGATGCAGAGCCATACATTTTTTATGTACACGATGGAGTAAAGTGTGGGAATGTTCGTCGTACTGCCATGGTCCATCCACAGTACCCATTCGACAAAAAGCCAGCTTAATACCCTGAGCATCAGCCTCAATACACCGCTCACCAACACCCAACTGTCCTTCGGTGTTGAGTCGCAAGAGTTGATTATTTCCAAAACCATGACAGTGCTGAATAGCCATCAACGAAGGTGGACCATGACCTAAGGTATCTAGACACTTATCAACTGCACCGGAACGAAGTTCGCCAAAGTGCAGATTCTGTGGGAGTTCCGGGTACTTGTCCAGGACATCATAAGCGACATTATCCATGTACCACTGGAAACTTTTACATTGAAGTTTTTCCTTCAATTGTAGTTGTTTAGTGATATCTCCCATATCGAGGAATCTGGCAAGTGGCTCTCGAGTGTAGAAATACTCCTTATACTTCTCGTCGAACCACGTTTCAATGACACGCTTGTAGTTAATTGTAATCAAAGGACCCTTCTTCTCCTTGGCTAGTTTTCCAAAATTGTACGGCATGAAGCTGCGATAGACATGACCAACTCTTGAACAGGGCACCCATTCAATGCTACCACCACACTGCCAAATCTTGAAGCTCAGCTCGAAGTTCTCGCCACCCCAGACAAGAAGACCAGAATCATACGCACCCAAGTCGAGAAAATACTGTCGGTTGATAGCAAACAATCCTCCTGCATGAGTAGGTGACTTGTAAGGCTCACTATTGTGCTTCCGACGCTTCAACTCTCTCTCCGGCACTTCATTCTCTTTATACAGCATTCCCCATTCAAAAATCCCGCGGAAATGACGATCCTCACCGTAAACAGGCCGATATTCAAAGTTTTTATGATCAATTCCATCAATGACCGGAACAGTCATAGTGCGACTATCTCGATAAATTGGGGCAAGGAGTGGAGGTAGCCAATTCGTATTAACTTCACAATGTGCATCCAAAAAGACAATTACCTCACCAGTTGCCTCTTGAGCACCACGGGACCGCGTCCGAATCAAGCCTTCACGTTGATTATTTCTAATCAACCGAACTTTACCTCCAAATTGTTCGATATAGTCCTCTAACTTTCCTTTGAGATTCTCCTTGTCACTGAAATCATCAACAAGAAGGACTTCCTTCAACATACTCTTCGGTGATCTGTTGATCACAGAATGCACAGTTCTCATCAAAACAGACCATCCTTCATTGTGAAACACTATTATCACACTAGTCGTGGGTAAATTCTCGGGATAGTTCCAATATTTGCACTCCGACAATCTAGTGTCTAGAACAGATCTATCCAAAGAGATCTCGTCTGAACAGGCTACATTCATGCCATATTCGGACTCAGACATATCAGCATCATTCTGTTGATCTTGCCTTAGGTTGTGTGCTTTACCATTCTCGCCATTACCTTCTCGAACTTGAACATGTTTCGGTTCGAAATTCCCTAAACCTTCCGTGCTTAGTTTAGGAGTTTCCCTATGTCCAATCCTGGCAAGTGCTTGAGTCCTTGGATAATCAGTGTTGTCATTAGACCATGTCGACAACAAGTAGATAATTGGTACAAGGATGAAAATCACTGCACAAATTCTTATTATTCTTGGTTTTCTTCCAATCATTATGTTTTTTTAACTTCTCATTTATCTTATTCAATATGTTGATGACTTAATTTATGTAACTAAAAGTGAAATACATTTAATTATGTTTGTACGGCTTATTCAAAGTATGCTCGTGCAGAGCTAGCGGTTTTAACGGTGAACGTGTCACCCTGCCAAGGTGGCAGTTGTAGAAGTATGTTTTACCTGAGTTTATCGATGAAGTTTGTTCGTCGCTTATGGTGGAATATGCGGCTTAAGTCACTATTTTGTTCGTTGCGATGGCAATTAGTAATTAACTATAGGAAAACCGACTTACTTCCATACGCACATCCGTGATTTGTTTTCATTTTCCTCACTTTATCAACACCGAGTTGTGTGAACCTGACATGTCCTCTTGTCAAAACCAACCACATGTCAAGGTTATTTGTATTTCGAATCATTACTCCATCTAGGAGTCAATAACTGTCAATACTTTCATAGTTCAGAGTTTGGAAGGCAGATGACGAGGAAAACAAAGTTTTTATGTTTATATTTTGTATGAGATATTTATTAACTATGTACGAAGATATCATTTAAGAATGGAGAATATCAAAAATCCTTTAGTTTTCTGGATAATTTCTTCACTTTATCAATCTACGACTACATTGACGGATTTCAGAGAATATATGGACAGCCAATGGAAAGTATGAGTAGAGGTTAAATTATTAGTAGTAATACTATTTCCCACTAGCGGTACTAAAATTACCGACAACAAAGTTAAATAATTCAAAATGGCCGCGCATCTTCGTTCGTGCATCTTCGCACACCCCATCGTGCAAGTACGCGATTACAACACTCGATTGACAAGTGACAATCCGGGTGTTTGTCGTGTTTGTGTTGGTCGGTGTCGGTGTTATCATCATGGGTTGTTTTACAGCTGTCCAAAAATGATGCGAGCACGATAATGGAGTCGCTAATAGCTGCCGGGAGTCGCAGTGGACATTTCGCCGATTCGCACACCGCCCATGCTATGGATTAGCAGTCGAAATATGGTAAGGGGGCGCGTCTTGGGCGAATGGTGTGCGGCGGGCGGGTAGCAACACCCCAAACAACTCAGTGGGGCCTCCCTCCGGTGGCCGGGTGGCACGAAGGCGCGTCGGCGGCGGCAGAAACCGCCGACCCAATGGGTGCACCCGCTCCCGACACAACTCCTCTCTTATTATATTCTTCGCACCGGAGGTGGGTTATGCATAATTGGCTTGTTTGTTTTAGGGTGCCAACATTTCCCAATTGGAGAGAGACATAGGTTCAGAACAGTTTCCAGCTAATGAGCACTACTTTGGTTTAGTAAATGTAAGTTACCGTCAATGTTTATCTTATTTATTAGTATAGAATATGTTTGGTAAATTGTTGAATAAATAGAATTATGTGGGAGTTAATAACCTTTTATTCAATTAGATAAATTGATAATATTGCAATGGGAATTGCAAAGCAAAACAGTTAGGTTTAGGAATTTGATAAATTTTTGGATACATTAGAGTTGAGCATGTAGTTTATAATATTTCACAAGTGGTTGAATAGTTTATGATAGTTTATTACACAACATTTTGTTGTTTTATCAAAGATAAGGTGGTCCTAGCTGACTTTAAGAGCATGTTAATTGATCAGAAGCATGAGAGAGGTTCTCTTGGAGATGTCGAAATTATATTTAACTTGGTAATTTTCAATATATCGTAGAATTTTGTGTTTTTAACCAAGTTTCTAAGCATTGTAATATATATTTTTTTAAATCTAAATTATACAATATCATTTTTAAGAGTTTGTACGAGAATTCACTATATGTATTGCAGCAAAACTTGTTTTTTCGATTTATTGTAAATTAACTGATTTAAAGAAGAGCTCGGCAGCATTTGACCCACAGGTCACAGAATGTCCGATTTATTAATTTCAGGCGACCCATGTTAGTTTCGAAATAATACAATGCTGAAAAGTGAGACCACCCCTATTAGACTGTGACCAGAACATCATTTCTTATTTAAATTGAGGGTTGATTTTTGGCCCATTACTAGTTGCCGACCTCTGGCTTAAGCAATTTATTGTGTGCCGAAAATAGTTTCAAAAGCTGCTAATAGATATATTGTTATACTTCCAAATGATATCCAAAAGTATCGATACTTTCAATACCAAATTGTATCGGTACATTCTGAAATTTTGCCTCCCCACATATGTATATTAATTAGTACATTAAAAAAAAAAACTATCTGCCCTATGGGGTATATACGTTAGTTTTGTAATATTCTAATAAGAAATTATCGATTATTCTAGTTTGGAAATACATGCTATAGTAATTCAGTCCTGCAAGCACTGTATTTCTGCAAGCCATTCCGAGACAAGGTGCTGGAGTACAAGGCGAAGAACAAACGTACGAAGGAGACGCTCCTTACATGCCTCGCCGACCTCTTCCACAGCATTGCCACGCAGAAGAAGAAGGTCGGCTCGATCGCGCCGAAGAAGTTTATCGCAAAACTGCGCAAGGAGAAGGATGATTTCGACAACTACATGCAGCAGGACGCACACGAGTTCCTCAACTTCCTCATCAATCGCATCAGCGAGATCATCCTCGCTGAGCGTCAGCAACAGCAACAGCCGTCGGCAACAGCGACGGCAACGTCGAACAACGTCGGCGCGAACAACACGACCGCCAATAACGTCGGCGGCGGTGGTGCTGGTGGTGGTAAGGCGAAGTCGGGTGAGAACGGCACTGCCGTGCATAACAACCACGTGCCGACGTCACCACCACCGCCACTCCAGCATCCGCCACCGGCGCCTGAGCCCACCTGGGTGCAGGACATCTTTCAGGGCATACTGACGAACGAGACGCGCTGCCTCAACTGCGAAACCGTCTCCAGCGTCAACGAGTACTTCTTCGATCTCGCCGTCGACATCGAGCAGAACACGAGCATCACGCACTGCCTGCGCTGCTTCAGCAACACGGAGACGCTCTGCAGCGAGAACAAGTTCGAGTGCGATAACTGCCGCAGCTACCAGGAGGCGCAGAAGCGAATGCGCATCAAGAAGCTGCCGATGATCCTCGCGCTGCATCTGAAGCGGTTCAAGTACATGGAGCAGTACAATCGACATATTAAGGTCTCGCATCGTGTGGTCTTTCCTTTAGAATTACGACTATTTAATACTGTGAGTGCCGTATTCAATGCTTTTATGCGATGCAGTTTTGTTAATTGGGTCTGGGTTTGGTATTATTTTTTAGTCGGACGACGCTGTGAATCCTGATCGATTGTATGACCTAGTGGCGGTTGTTATTCACTGTGGCAGTGGGCCGAATCGTGGCCATTATATTAGTATTGTTAAGAGTCATGGATTTTGGTTGTTGTTTGATGATGATCAAGTTGATGTAAGTATTATTTTATTTTTATTCTGGGTATATATGGAGAGACTAATAATTTATACTTCGCGACACGATCAGCGAAAGTTAAATATATCTTACCGACTAAAATTCCCTCGAGTTCAAGAACATTAAGACAGAGATAATACTGCCGAATTCTATCGAGCGACGCAGTTCGTGTTAATAAGTTCATGTGTGAACCCTTGAATGATATTGGATTTATTCGTTTCAGAAAATTGATGCATCAACAATAGAAGATTTTTACGGTCTGACGTCAGATACCCAGAAATCGTCCGAAACTGGATACATTCTATTCTATCAGTCGCGCGAGAGTTTATGAGTGTCGGCGAAATCACCGGCGGGTGGCGGTGGCAGTGGCGGCAGCTCGAAAGATAAACCACGTCGTATGCCGTTTACTTTCCCTTTCGCCACGCCCAAACAGCCGCCGTCGTCATCGCCGCCGGCCTAGCGTGTCGTCACCAACCCCGCCAAGATGCAAACAAATCACACGCTCCCACCGCTCGTTCACACCTACGCCCCCCTCGCCGCCACATCGAACGACGGAGACACGTCGCGAACCAAAGAAAACTACACAAAACTACAATTTTTACTACTGTATTACTGCAACTCTACACACTCGAAGAAAAACGAAGGAAGCTAATCAAACCGATGATGGCGTTTGACATCACTGATTTTTTTTGTAAAAAGAAGCGGTAAAGAAGGAAGAATCTACGAGGGGTTTGAAGAAAAGGATGCATCGCGCGGCAAGAGGGTTATTAGCAAATTTTTCGCTCATTGTAATCATCCACTGGACAGACGCAACTGAAATCGCAAACGTACGTACTTTGAATACAAAAAAAAACAATCGCCGATTGTAATGAGCGCGAGTTATGCAAACTGAAAAAACAAAAAACGTTTTTTTTGTAAATAATATCTAGCGTCTAGGTTGGCCGGTTCGTTGGGCAGGTCGACTCGACGCTCTTTTTTCATTTATCCAGAGAATTGTGATGCGAAGTTTCGAAGTTTTAATATCAGGTATTAATAGTGAAAAAGAAAATGTTTGTCATTCGCATTTATTTATTATATCGTCATTTGCTCCTATTCTCATCATTACGACGCGTTGTACAAGATGAAGCTTATAGAACGAGAAATAACGAAATGGATTGAAAATGTTCAAAATTGAAAGAAAACTAGCATGGAATGCAAGGATGACCGCAATAAGACAGTAACCATTGTTTGATTGGACCATCGTGCTACCGACGAAACGATGAGGGAGAAAAAATTTGAAAAGGATTACCTACAATCACAAGCAATACTACTAATTGTTTTTGATTTTCTTCTCATTCGATTTTGATTTTGGGCGTTATTTGTAATTATGCCAACGCCGCACCATCACCAAATTCTTCATACAAGTTTTCATCTCGCCAGAAGCGTGCGAACAAAGCGCTATGAATCTATTATCTACGAACAAATCAAAGAGGCAGCAGCAGCGAATGATATATAAGTTTTTTTTTTCTAAGTGCACCATGCATATTACTTCTATAGCAGGACAAAACCAGATAAAATACAAGACGTGAACGATTTGAGGAGAAATCATTGCAAGAATTGTCGGAGTTTAAATGAGACACAGATGATGGACAAAGAGGATACACTTTTGTTTGGTTCCACTCAGAGTGGAATCCTATTTTTATTCTGTACATATTCGTTAGATATTAATATAAAGTAAAGGATTTACGTCTAGTTGCTTTATTAACCTTTTTATTAGAGAAATTATCGATATGTTTCGACATATTCGCTAAAATATATAAGAAAAACGTGTTTAGATATGCTAAATTCGGAAATTTATATGGATGTAATATGATCCATTTTCTGGATCATTTACCTAGGCTTTTACGTAAGAATCCTGTAGATGTTTGCTCTTAATTCCTTCAAACCTACTTTCGTGCAGAATATTTGCATGTTTCGTAAAAATTCAGTCATTTTACAAATTATAGCAGGAAACAATAAAATAACGCTATTTCCAAAAAGTCCTTCCTTTCCTTTCAGTAAATAACACAAAAATAATAGAAAACTTTGATTTTATTAACAACAACTACACTACAACTGCACACAGAGCCACAAAGTAGGCAGAGATCGTTGTGGGAAACTACTCTTCTCATCACTTCTTAATTTCTCCATAATCGGCAAATGCCACACATTTTCATGTTTCTGAGCTGATATTATAAAGCTGGGAGGCATCTGAAAAAATTAAAATGTTTGAATAATGCATATACCTACATATAAATACGATAAAAATTCCTTACATTAATAGAAAGTTTTCCATCTCTTCCCATCTTCAACAATTGATATCTAGACACCGACAGCCATCTCTTGAATAACTGCTTCAAATGTGCGTCTTTTAAAAGATATAAATGTCCACGCATCATATCCCTAGAAACAATAATAGTTCCTGGGCCAGAATTTAACGCACAGTATAGCAAATATGGATCATCATGTGATAAGTTCTGCGTGAGAAACAATCTGGCATTTTGACGAATTCGCCCAATTTGCGGCCATTTCTTCATATGATTCCTCCCCAAAACCAGCACCGATTTTCCTTGATGAGCATAATGCTCAACGACGCTGGAAACCAACGCTGATTGCATACTCACGGGCTTTTTAGTACCTGTAGAATAAGCAACATTCAATCCATCGATAATCACATCGTAATGTTGTCGTTCTTTGACGAATTTTTCAAATTCTGCCAATTCAGATGGCGTTGTCTTTCGAAAAACATCTTTACCAACAATAACTCGTTTGAAAAAGGCATTTTTCAATAGTCGAAAGTCTTCCAGAGGTAGTTTAGCATCTGGCAAACGTGTGCCACATTTTCTACAATCACCCTGAACACTAATACTGGTTATTTGTGCTTTTTGCGAACGATCCGTGATGATTGCAATTAAATCCGTAGCAATGTCTTCGTTTAATAAAATATCGTTGACACTCCAGAATTCAAAGAGTCTCTCCATGGTTTTCGCAAATTTTGTATAGTCTTTCAAAGAGTTGATAAAACCTAAACAGGCATTTATCGAGTGTTTTCCGAGTGTTCTTTCTTTGTCGATGGTTTCTTGCATTAAATCCCAAGCTTCTCCCTCTTGCCCGTGTGTGAATAAAGCTGTAATTAGCGAATCATACGTCTGCCCAGTTGGTATATCATAAAGTTCTAAATTTTGCTTTAATTTAAGGCAATCTCTCCACTGTTTAGTTGTACTCAGAGCAAAAACCACACTTTCTGTTAGACTGGTGTCCAGTACCTTATGTTTCTCAATCAAGGTGTTATAGCTAGAATAAATAGTAAATAGAAAAACAAACATTTCAAGTCTCTATACATACATTTTCAATATTTCCTCTTCGATATTAACATGTGTGATTTTACTTTCCTCCTGTCTTTGGATATATCCATAGATCTTTAAAAGTCTGCTAACTGTGGCAAGGTTTAGTGTAGTTCCTGTTTTCTCCAAATATTTGATGTAGTCTAAGGCGAATGTGTGCCTTTCATGTGCACTGCATTGGCTGAGGATAAGAAAATCAACATTTTCTGATGATATTCTTCTGGTGTCGACAGCGAGAACATCGTTTCTAAAAGTTTCCCAGTTCGGCGATTCTTCATTAATATGCTTCTCCAATAAACTTTCAATCATTGTAATTTGATTCACGTGCAGGCAACGTTTATTAACATTATTTATACTTGAACTGGGAAAATGGTTTTGTATGAGGCATTTTTGTGCGTGTTTTATGCAAAAATTCAGGGATCGTAACATTTTACAAGTTTTTCAAAACGGAATGGTTTAGTGAGGTTAGAACCGAATTTTCAAAAAAAGCATTTAGAAAAGGATAAAATATGTAACTTATTAGAATGCAATTCTTGTACAATTTTATACATTCTGAAAATAATTAAAAATGATATTGTCAAATTTAGTCGTTTGACGCTAACAAATAAATGTTTTTTCATGTGAATTCATGTACTGAAATTAAAACAGGGTTAGTTTGTGGAAACATTACTTTTTGATAATAAAAAACGACAAGTCAACGATTTTCCAAAAAATCGCATTATAAATGAAAGTATTTTAAATTAGTCACCTCGTTTCATAACGGAACACTTCGGATCAGAGGATGTTTTGGCGATAATTTCAAAAATTACAGATTATTTATTGTCGTAAATTCAAAAGGTGATTTGTGGGAGTAATTTAAAAATGACTGATAGCGCTGGGCACTCCTTCTCCACGTCACCGTAACATTCAAGAGCAAACCATATAAAAGAAACTGCAATTTCACAATATAAACACAATTACATTAAACTAGTCTCGTGAAATGTCGAGTAATTTCGGATTGCGGCAGGATTTTCAAAAATGACAGACGACTACAGCGCTCGAAACGTTCATGGACAAACTAAGCGGTGTTTGGCGTGTTTGGTCTAGTCACTGATTCCTATATGATGTCCCACTCTAATGGGTTTGTTTATATTATAAGCTGCGCTGCTTGCGTTGTTTCAGGGTAATAATTTCAAAGTTATGCAATCGTCACAGTTTTTTTATCTACGCTCACAGCAAGGGGGGTAGCAGAGCACAAACCTCAAAAGCAGTGCCATCTGCGTTTCAATGTTATCACGAATGCGACGAATGCTGAGTTGGCTCCCTTGCTGTTCGTTGATGTTCGTGATTGGTTTCCGTTGTCTAGTACCGATGGTGCTGCCGCTTGCGGCATTTCTCCCTCACTGATAACCATTGCGAGTCAAGCCCCCTGCGCCTGGTGTTGTTGTTGTTTTCGTCAGTAATGCCAACTTTTAATATTTACTTATAACTTGCACGTTATTAATCAACCCAAAAATGAGTTACTCAGTGAATATTAGTGTTGAAGCACCTATCGAAAATCAAATCCAGGAAATTGCCTACGATGGACAGGAGATATACCAAACGTTAGTAATTCTAACCTTATTTTTTTCTTAAATATGTTTGTTTCTTGAGGCAATTGATAACTATTTGAATACTAATCATGTTTATGTAGACCACTTACTCTATCAGAGAGTCTATCCAAATTCGCCCAGAAAATCGACTTTAGCAAGACCTCGGTAATAGTCGACGTAAAAAAAGAGGCAGATCAGGGCGAAGACAATGCCGACTCTGATAGTAAAGATTCAATTCAGTCCAGCCTCTGGCCCTGGGATGCAGTGCGAAACAAACTGCGTAGTGCCCTACAGGAAATTTGTGTACTTGCTGATGTTCTTTCCATAGCCAAGGAGAAGCGGTACATGGTTCTTGATCCTGTTCCACAGGAACCACAAGAAACAAAACCAATGGTACAGATTTACGCCAGAAAAAAGGCTTTACAAGGTGCAGCAAATGTTCTACTAACTGCCGCTGAACGATTAAAGACCGCACAGAGTGAGGCAGCTCGAAATAAATCCGATTTTCACTTTGAACTACTTCGCATGCGTCAAAATTGGCGTTTAAAGAAAGCAGCGAATTCGATAATTGGTGATTTAAGCTACAAAACGGCTGGAAGTAAGTTTGGTCAGTCCGGAATGTTTGAAGTGACGAAGGCTGAGGACGAGGAAGAGGCTCCTGGCAGTCCAAGCTCACAGGGTGTTGCAGGAATGCCGGGTGCTGCCAGTGGAAGCACACCAGGTGGGAGTACAACTGCGAAGAGTTCTCTACGCGTGTCGGTGCCATCTGAACTGCAAGGGGTTGCTTATATTGAAGTACTGTGTCAAAAAGATCAGGAGGATCTCGTCAGTGCGAATATAAACCTGTTAAACACGTCCCCAACGACGTCTAATCCGGATGTACATTGGCAGCAGAAGCTTGAAGCTGCACAGAATGTACTCTTCTGCAAGGAGCTGTTCAACCAGTTGGCTAAAGAGGCTGTGCAGTTGCAGGCACCTATTCCACATATGGTTGTGGGTAATCAGATCATGGCGACTGTTTTACCTGGTATACAGTTGATTATTGGTTTGTGTCATTCGACGAATAGTGACAAAAAGTCGACGAATCCACCGCCGGCGAAGAATGAACATGACCATGTTTTGGAACATTCGTTACATCAACTGTTGAGAGAAGTGCATCATAAGAATACGCATCATCCGTTGCCACATCCGAGTACTGGACCTTTGGGACCATCGAAAAAACGTTGTCTGGCAGGTAAATACATTTTTTTGTATGATTAATGTTTCTATCAAGGAATAGGTATAGAAAATGGTGTCATTGGGTATGGCATCCCAGCGAATCCATCAAAATGAGATGTCAAAACTTGATATTTTTGATCGTACATACTCGCCTCAGTTGTCTGGGCATGGCCATGATTACAAAAATCTATGCACTAGGGATGTCATCTTTTCACGAAGTATCGATACTTTTTGGTATCGATAATTTTGAAACTTCGATACTTTCAATACCCAAGTATCGAGGAAAAGTATCGATACTTATTGGTATCGAAAATACCAATTGGGGCCAGCTGTTTATGCATTTTCAAACTATTTTATTCGTTACAGTGGTATATCTACCTGTATATTATCGACACAATGATTCTGATGTTACTCGCGCGTAGAGTTAAATTTTGAGAATGAAAAATATCGCGCTTTTAATCATTCAAAATGTATTCAATCGTATTAAATCTCAAAAGTTTCACATATGTCATTTCACGAAATTCGCTGACTTCAATAACTTAATTTAGTCGTCGTGTTTGTTCATGTTAAGTGATTAACATATGACCTCAGTGAAGGGGCATGTCAAAATGTATCGAAATTAACTAATTCGATACTATCGATAAATATCGAAAATCAAAGTATTGATAAAAATCGATAAGTATTGACACATGATATCGATACTTATCGATACCGATACTTTTTTGACATCCCTACTTGTTACTATTTGAATTGCCTCCCACGTTTTTAACCTCACTGTTGTCTAACGTAGCCAATTCATTTTTTGAGGTTATAAACTGTCCAATCAAAATACATCTAATAAAACCTCTAAAACGGATGTTCCTCTAATCAAATGTTCATTTTCTTGAAAATTCTAGGTCCAATGGCTGCAGATCGTTATGAACTCCTAGAAATGACAAAAACCGAAACGCTCCTCGAACAGATCATCAAACAAGCACAACACTTCTTTATGCGTGCCCGTACCGAATACGTACTAGACACAATGGCGAAGGAAGTGAAAGATCCACTCATAACCTCCCACTGGAACACCCTAAACAGCCCGACACGATCCTGTGTGAAAATCAACATCTCCACCCATGGCTATGACGCCGTTTTTCGCACGCCTCTCGTAATCAGCGTCGGCGAAAAAAGCCTAAAATGTATTTGTCGAGGTGGTAAAGTGATGCACATGAGCTACGAACCTCAAGAATTAAGAGATCTAATTATGTGCCATATTAATCAGCATCAGATATTGGCTGTACAAGCACTCGCTAAGGCAATGGGTTGGCAGTTGTTGGCAAATTCAGCACATTTGGGCATTGGTACCGTTGAGGCTTTGGGTAATGCTAGTTCATGTATGCTGGTTTCGCCCAATGGGGATCGAGTAATTGCAGTCAGATGTGAACCGTTATCTGGTGTTCAGGTTTCGGTTGCACATTCACCAAGGACTGACTTCTTTCCTAGTAGATTAGTGACTGAGAGGAAATGGGAGCATTTGGGAGGTCAGTTTCGGGATATTCGGCTCGAGAAGATGGAGGGCAGGAATTTCCTTCACAAAATGGAGTTACTCATGGCTAGTTTGACTAGTAACTCCTAATTCTTGAATATTATGATTATTTGATACTAATTTTATAACGTATGTAAGGATTTTTAAAGACTATAGTGGGTTTATGTTTTAATAAGCGTAAAATAATAATTTTAAGTTTCGATGTAAAAACTACAGTTCATTTCGTTGTTATGCCACAATTATGAATTTGATATTTTTTATGTGTAAACGAACAGAAAACCAATTTGGAAACCGTATTTATTAATATGCCACAGAATCTGTTTGAGGTTATATGTAACCTCAAACGAAACTATTGGCAGCAATTATTATAACTTGGTACCCTGATGGATGGCAATTCGTTGGAAAATGAAAGAGGTGACTCGAAACCCACGCGATTTCTATCAGATCAGTTGTTAAACATAAAGAATAGATTTTCATATGCTTGAAATAATCAAATAATAATACCAAACCTATATGGATTTAAAATGTGAAACATATCAAATACAGATTTAGAGGTTATACTCAAAGGAAGCAGTTGGCAGCACTTGTTGGAACCTATGGTTGGTAGCACTGTCTACCATCGAGTCTCCCCTCCATTAACCAACGATAACAATATCAAACATAACCTGTGGTGGTGGTGCTGCATTCTACTGAGTATGTACTTCTGTGCGGTACAGAGATAAAGAAACTAAAAGTAGCGCGACTTTCTCTGTACTTTGTGAAAATGGATAAGCCTCGAGGTCGGGCTGCCCTTATGGCGCATCTCCTACGCAATGCCCGCCGCCCTGGCGAGGGTGAGCAAGCCATCACCACGGTGCAACCAACAACAACCCCCGGTATCGCCGAGCCGGAAGTCGTGGAACCACCCAAACCACGTGGGCGAGCCGCATTGATGAAGAAGATCAAATCGAACATAGCTAGCGCACGAGGAAGCGAAACCACTTCCATTTCATCCACACATACACCAACTACATCCAAGGAAGTATCACAAATCGCAGCCGTAGTTGAACAATTACAAATCAAACCACAACCACCTTCAGTCTTCCAGAAGGGACCTAAAGGCACATCAGGTAAACAAATCGGTATCACAGCAAACTATATTTATATGAATCGTGAGGAAGGTAGAGGTTATCATCGGTACGAGGTGAAATTTTCACCAGTCGTTGATTCAAAATCAGCTCGTTGTAAATTAATTCAAGCAATCGCTCCAGAATTTGGCGATGTTCATAATTTTAACGGCGTTAATGATCTGCACCTACCGATCGTTTTACCACAGACTACCACCGTTTATTCATCGATACATCCTTTCAATCCTGACGAAAATATTGATGTTATCGTTGTTTATAAACACAGTGAACCGATTGATGGAGACGAAAGCCTTCACTTTTTGAATGTTTTATTCAAACGAATAATGAATAAGTTGAAAATGATTCAGGTTCAAAGAAACTATTTCGACTTTAGTCTGAAAACTTACATTCCCCAGCATGCACTTGAAGTAATTCCTGGCTATGCGGTGGCTATTGATGAAAGAGAAGGAGGCTTATTAATCTGCCTCGATACATGCCATAAACTTTTAAGAAAAAAATCTGTCTTGGAACTGTTCGATGATATCCGTCAATACTATCCTCAAAACTTTAAACAGAAATGTATTGACGAAATCTTAGGTCATGTTGTCTTGGCTACTTATAGCAATCAAAGCTATGTTATTCATGATATTCTCTGGGATGTTACGCCAAAAGATAGCTTCGAAACGAAAAATGGTCACATTACATATTTCGATTATTACAAGAATTATCATGGTATTACGATTCAAAATTTAACTCAGCCAATGTTGTTGAATATGAAGAAGATGAAAACAACAGTGCCTGGAGAGGAGGAGTCTTTTAAGATTCTCCTCGTTCCGGAATTGTGTAATTTGACTGGCATAAGTCAGGATTTGATGACGCATCAATTTAAAAAAGATATGGCTGAGCATACGCGTCTGCCTCCGGCGAAGCGGTTTGAGACGTTGGAGAAGTATATAAACAATGTCAAGAATAATGCTGAGACTAAGAAGATTTTAAGTGATTGGGGCCTGTCGATTGTGAACGGTACGATTGATTTGAACGTTCGCGTGTTGACTGATAATCGTTTGGGGTTCAAAACCTCGAAGGTGGATTTGGAAAGCATTCGAAATCATGATTGGGCTAGGGAAGTTAACAGGGATGGGTTGATTAAACCCATTGATATAGTTAATTGGATTGTTGTGTGTCCGGAGCGAAATAAAGGGTAAGTTCAGTTTTTTTCTTTGGTTTTTCTGTGTGATCTCTTTTTTCATGGTCTAATTTATTTAAATTTTTGTAAGCATTTGATACGATTTGCTTTTTTTTAGTATATTACCACTTGTAAAATTTTAAAAAGCGATTTGCTGATATGTTTAAAGAGAACCGTGTTTTTCTTATATTTTAACAAAATCACAAGTTGATTAAATTAATCCTTCATTTACATATCTATTTAGCGGCTTTTCGCCCTTCTAGGGTGTAATTCTAAGAAAAGATAATTGCATTATCAATGTTGCTCCTTTCTATCTGAGACTCGACTTCATCAGTTTTGTTAAAAATCTAATTTTACTTCAATTGTTCACTTCTTTTCTTATTAGTACATAACACCTTGGAGAGATTGTAATTATCCGCATGTCATTTTTAGAGAGAAAAGATTTAGTCCTCATAGATTTATTCCTTATAGGGCCTTAACTTTTCCCTTCCTTTCACTAACCTAACGCAACTGAATTTAACCAAACTTGATTGCTTTGTTTCTGTTTTTTCTTTCTAAGTTGAAATGTCTAAAACTAATTGTGACAATCACAATCTGATCGGCATTTATGCATTTGTCCTTCACTTTTGAAACTGCTCAAATTTCTTAATTTATTTACAGCTCAACTTCCAAATTCGTCCAACGCGTTCGCGACCTCTCCAGAGCTTTTGGTTGCAATATTACGCAACCGCGTATGCTCTCCGTTGGCAGAGGTACAGACATGGAGTATCGTCAAGCACTCGAAGCAAATGCCAATGATAGTGTGCAGATATTCCTCGTCATTGTACCGTTTAAACGCGATTCGCTATATCGCGTGATCAAGGCGACGACATTGGCTCGCAAGGGTGTGCTTGGACAGGTGGTGCTTGTACGCACGATTGAAAACGAACGGATTATTACTGCTATAACCCAAAAGTTGGGGTTACAGATGCAGGCGAAACTCGGCGGTGCCTTGTGGACTATGGTGTTCCCTTCGATATGCACTGATTTTATGTTTGCTGGTATCGACACTTTCCATTCAAAGAGTCAGAAGAAGAGTGTGGGCGCGCTGGTTGCATCTATCAACGAGATGCACACCAATTACTACACTGGATTGTCTTTCCAAGCCCATGAAGTTGCCGATGCTTTGAAAATGCCTTTTATCGCTGCCCTTGAATCTCGTCGTCAGACCACTAGGCGGTACCCTAGTGTGATATTCATGGTTAGGGATGGCGTGGGGGACGGACAGCTCCAGTTTGTCAAGGATTACGAACTTCCGCAATATCTCGATGTAAGTTTAAATCATCAATTGTCATTCATTATCATTTAGTTATCATAAAAAGAAATGGTTGCTTTGTCGCGAAATAACGATCTTCTAAATGTCATAAAAGGCGCGGCAAGAACTAAGAGTCGACTTCAAACTCTGTTTCATCGTCGTTCAGAAAAGGATCAACACCAGGTTGAAGATGCGCAACGGACAAAATCCACCAGGCGGCACAATTGTCGATCATACGATAACACGGCGAAATTATGAAGATTTTTTCATGGTATCCCAAGAAACTCGAATTGGCACCGTCAGTCCTGCACATTATATCGTCCTGCATAATGACGCCAACGAATTGAATCTCGACCGCATTCAAAAATTAACGTTCAAGTTGTGTCACATGTACTACAATTGGACCGGGCCGATTTCGGTACCAGCTCCATGTCAGTACGCTCACAAAGCAGCTTATCTTGTTGGAGAGCACATGGAACGCATGCCGCTCGAATGTCTCAATGAAAAACTGTATTACCTCTAAGTGATCGCTTAGTATATTGAACTGTTTAGAAGTTTTTATTATTTTTATGACGGTACTTACATTAATAAATAAGAATACATTTGCTAGGTTCATTTCCTTTAAGATGAAGGGTGAGAACCTATCGCAATATAAATTATTGACAATATTGAAATATGTTATTTTACTTGAATGCAATGGCTCCATTTTTTAGTAACTACTTCTTTCAGTTTATTTGTTAAATGTTTGTTAATTAGGGCCCTGGCCTTCAAGTAACTAACTAATAAGTATAATAGAATGAATATAATTTATATTTTTATAATCAAAGCAAATCATGTTAACACTTTGAACATTGTTATTTTATTACATGTTGTGAAATTTCAATACTGTTGTTTTCTCTCGCCCGATTTTAAAACTCGTCTAGTTTCGCTGAGTGACGAGGTATTTGTAATTTTCAACTTCGACAGCGTGCTGCCGCTGGTAATTGAGGAAACTGCAAATTGGTACGTTTCATCTTCGTGTTTCCAGGGGAGCTTTCAAGTTGGGAGTCTAAACAAAAAATGAAACAAATGACAAATAGGAGTGGCGGCGGCGGGTGAAGAAGACACGAGGCGAGCCAGTCGAGGTTAGGTGCTATTTGTGTTTGCTCTGCTTAATTTAGTTCGGCTAGATGAAGCAATGTCGGGCTGTGTTGCGACTACATCCTGTTGAATCTTGGAATTTAGACAGTTTATTTTTTGAAAATTAGACTTTACTAGTCACTAGTATCGGAATAGCTTTTTTTTACAAGTGGAACCCCTAATTTGGAGGGATGTGCAGGCATTGTTATAAATCAGGTTCTGATATTTTGATATAGTTATTCACATAAAAATAGCAGAACCTGATTTATAACAAGACTGAAAAACAGTTCCTCATTATTGAGTTTTTGTTAAATTAACTGACTCTAAAAAGTAATTGAAGGATTGTTAAAAATGCTCTCGTAAACTATATTAAGTCTTGTATAACGTTTATTTATCAAACATGACCATTTATTCTCGATTACGTTTTAAGAGTATTAGCATGTTTTCCCCTTCTAACAATCACATGTCCCATTGTGTCGAAAATGGTGAACTCGTGTAATTTCCAAACATTTTCTTGATTAATTCACTTGATGGTGGCGGTGCACAGCTGAAGATATACGGTTAATTTCGTTTGCGTGCGTTCAATCTACCGTAACACGCGCACGAATCAAGCGCGGCGGGCGGGGCCAGAAGGCTTTTAACGTAATTGTATGCAAAACTATCACCGACACGCGTGCACTCACATCATTTGCGCACGCATATGAGTGTGTGTATGTTCGAACTTGATTACACTTTTCTGGCATGTACGGCAGTATGTGTTACACACCTGGCAGTTGCACGCGCACTCACTTGTGTGACATTCCATTTCTAATTTCGGGAGCGCCCGGAAGCGCCATGCCGTCGTCGCGCAACAAAAGAGGGACCGAATGTTTATACAATGCTTTGTGTCGCGTGCGCGTATCAATCGCAGTAATAGTATGTGGTATTGGTAGAGATAACTTGTTATGAGTGCATAAACGAATCGAGACAATGGTGATTCATAAGTTTAAAACGTTTTAATTCTGCCTTTCAGTAAATGCTTTACCTGATTTAGAAATTGGCGAAATCGAAGTAACTAAAATCATAGTGTGTTTTCATAAGTTCTAGTACGTCCCCCACCCTTTCTAGTGAATACTTGTATCATTGTCGATGCCTACTAACCGTCCCGAGGTCGATTCTTGGCGGGGATGTATAGTAAGTTCTTCTAATTATTAATTGTAATTATAGCCGCAAATATGACTAATTACATTGAAACAGAACTGAATAGAGCTAATGACCATAGTAGTCGATGCTCGGTAAAATTAAACAAAAAAAAGATAAAAACCTATCTAATTTCCACTAAAGTTTAGATATTTGTATAACTTTATGAACCTTTAATTTTCATTTGTCGTTTTCATTGTTTAAAAATTGGATTCCATTAATATTTTTTGCCATTCTGTATTTTCAATAATCATGATGACCGTGCCCACTTTTCAACCCAAAAACTGCGTATTATTTTTGGAACTAAGTCAACATTGTCCCAAATTTTAATGAAGTTTTTCCAATGAGAAAGGTCAGATATTTTCAGTGTGGAAATAATATGGACGGAAATTGTATCACCACCTTGATAAACACTTTCATTTCCCTCATTTTAATTAATATTTTCGTTCCTGCTCCCTATGGACAATGACAATTTATACAACTTGAAACAAATGTCTATAGTGACTTGAAAAAAAAACGTTATTTTCAAATGTATGCCCCGAAAGGCGGCTTTAGCGTTCGTCAAAGCCGTAACGGATGGAAGCAAGCGTTTTAAAGTAAGTGTTCACCAAAATCGTCAACGTTTACAACCTCGTATATTTATTCGTTATATACTTTTTATAATGTTTAAAATATATACGATATATTAAAACTGAAATATAATTGTCAATATCACTTTCATTCCAATATAAGCCACAATGAGAAAGTAAAAAATGAGAAGACAAACTAATGCGAAACGATTGAGAGCTTTAGCTCTCACAACGCCAAGGGTTTTAATGAAAATAAGTGCATTCTCGTGCATTTTGTGCGCTCATAAACGTCCTGCGCTCGTAATGTGCAGGATGTTGTCGCGTAAAACTGGCATGGGAGTGTTTTTCATCCCCCAAGCGTCACGGCGTAAAGCTTTCCTTGTGGCGAGCGAACTCTTGCATTTTATGACTGATGATCCAAGCGATTCCGGTGCGGCCTTCGCCCGAGAAGAGAGAGAAATTGTTCGCGGAACAAACGTATAGCGGACAACTCAAGCTATCAACTGGTATCAACTGGTTGTTATGACACCATCTTAGAGAGCTTATATGGAACGTAATTCAAACTCAACCTGTTATTTCTGATATTAAACTTTGCACTCGCTCACGCAGAGGACGGGTAACAAATACATTGAATTGAATAATGCACTATGAGAACTATAAAGTACCTACTTTATTGTTCTGCGAACATGGTTTAAAGGTTAATAGTATTAGATATTTTTAAATAGCAGTGTATCTTTATGTTTTCATCAGTTCTACTACTTCCTCCACTTCTTTTAGTAGGAAAGTATGACAAGGCGAAGGCTCAAGATGTCGCTGCACATAACAAAACTATTAATAGGTCTTCTATCTTAATTGTATCATGACTTTGTATACTTTATTGGTCTTATCCAGAGTTTCCAAATTTTTTTAGATATCTGCAGTGATGACTTGCAGAGATGCGGAGCTAGATTCTTGTTAGATCACTAGAATTAAACCAGGTTGGACGTAGCTACGTGTTGGATGGGCTACCATTTGGTCTCCCCATTCAACAACCTGCTGGCCGTCGACTGAAATCCCGACTTTGTGGTAATAACAGACAGAAGACGGTTTTGCGACCCTTCTCGGAAAAACCGATAGAGAGCACAGAGTTCTGAACAGTGACCTCTCTCTGTACTCTTTGTTTTTTAATACCTACAATGGTAGAAAAACAACTTATTTGCAGAAGAAAGCAAGAAAAAATAACACTTCAATGCAATGTGCCATTTTCACAAGATAAAGTTTATAATTCCCATCACGAATCATTATGTTTGCTAGGGACTTTTGTTCAATTTCTAATTATGCTTCGTTATATTGTATTGAAAAAAGAACGTGTGCTTTCTTCGGTTTTACTACTTCCCCATTTCTTCGAGTAGGAAAATATGTGAAGACAAAGCGACAAGATGCCGCTATGTATAATAAAATGATTCTGCATACAAAAAGGTTGAGCAGCCCTTCTATAAAGCAACCAGTTTATTCGGACAAGAGTATTGAATAAAGAACAATTCCAAGCAATGAACCATTATTTTCAGTCTATATAGTTTATTATTGTCACTACCAATCACCAGGAAATTATGTCAACAAAAACCACAAGATGATCTCACTTGTAATGCAATTATTGTTTTATCGCAACTTTTTGTATTTCATGGGCTTAATCTTTAAAATAATGCTAGATATCTTACTGTAACGATTAATAAATAATCAATAATAAGTTGCACTCTACAAAGCAACGAACTTATTTGCACGTTGGTTGAAGGTAAAAAAAGCAATTCCAAACAATTTACCATTATTTTCCCCCGATAAAGTTTATTATTGCCGCCACCAATTACCACAACGTTCACATACATATCGCGACCTCCATGTCCATCCCCCACTCGTACAGCTACCGCTTTGGAAACTTTACTCCCAAACGCTTCCGTTGCACTGTATGGACCGCGACCACGCGCTTTACGTGCGCCCAGTCTTACCAGTCGATTTCTGAACGTGGAGTCGGCTGCAACTCGTTTTGCCGCCTGAAACATTTCCTACCTCACGTTGCTCCCGTTGGAGCAACACGTGCGTGATAAAAACACGGAAACAGTCGGGTAACAAACACGGGCGGGTGTGTTCGGGTGATTCCTTAATTCGTCTCTGGTCTGATTGGACTTTTGTGTTTGTGTGTGTGGTTTCAATTTCTAAAGTTGTGATTGCGAGACATTTTCTACGATGATTGTGGAAACTTTGTGCAGTGCGACATCGTGCGCGTAGTGTGCGTCTACCACCAGGTTGGTAGGCACAGAGCAACTGTTAATTAGTTGGCAAGAGTTAATTAGTTGCTGATTGTGTGCTATCACCACAAGGCATCGTCGTCGAGCCACGCGAGTGAGTGCAATTGGCGCACGTACTGCGGGCGCGTTCTGCATCCCTCCAAAACGAGAACAACGTGCAGGCCACCCGCGAGCACCGAGCCAGTTTTGATTGACATTAAGTGGATTATATTGTGGATATTTCCCTGACCCCTGACACACTGCCGGGTGGCAAATCATCATTTATGGGGATTTCGCCGGCATTCAAGGTTTGCACATTTTCATAATATTTTAACGCGTTTTATCGCGACGGGGAGCATTAATTTCAATTTTCAATTGCCACCATTATTCGTGAATTTAATCAGTATAATTAATTCGGAGAAAAATAGCTGATTATAATCATACTTTACCAATTATTTTAATATTTTAATCATTGTTGGTATTAATAATTTAATTTTTCTTCTTTTCTTCCTTTCCTTTATTTTATAGAAGATTAAGTTAAAATATATTGTGATAGGACACCATGCGTTGTTATATATTTTGAGTTAATTTATTTGATTCAGTTAAGTTTTCCCTTAGTTTTTATTCATTTAGTTTTTATTCAATTAAGATTGCAATTGTTGAAATTAGCGAACAATTTCGTCAAAATCAAATAATTACTTTTAATAATTGGAAGAAAAACGTTATGGATATAGGTTATTTTTACTGAATTTATTCCCTATAAAATCCAGTTAGATAACCGATCTGATTGTGAAACAGCTAATAATATGAATTCATCCTGTTACTGTTTTAATGTTAACTTCACTTAATCTACCAGAAAATAGGAAAGATTTATTATAGGACCTGAATTTTTGAATGTAGGATCTGTGTTTTGTATATGTGGTTTCTACAATAAAAATATGCAAATCTGCGAATTTTTCGATTTTCATGTGACCCGTGAAGCAGATCAAAGTTTACAATTTCATAAGGGACTGTCCATAAGCCGATATAAAAATGTAATTTACTCGGAAAGAGATTGTACAAAAAAACTTCATTCAAAGAAGCGTGGGTAGAATTACGGCGGACGAGGTTCAAGTCCTCGAGGCGGGCACCTCTTTCTGGTTACACTCACTCACATACACCTCAATGCCTGCGTTGTAGACCAACAGTCTACCCACTAGACTGCCCAGGTGAGCAATATAATCACATTAAATTAAATTTCTTAATAAGTTTCCTTCCCTTTTTTCCAACGACGGAAGCAATTTATAACTAATTTAGTATGCAATTGATTTTTCTTGACAAACTTTTCAAGCTTTCAACTCAAATAATATTATATTTAATAAGCCCGTTTTATTCATGCAATAAAAATGACAAAAACACTTTTATTAACAGGATCATTCGACACATCTGCGTTGCATAATGACAAAATTTATTTACGTCGTGTAAAACGCTGCATGCTGTTTGTGCGCCCAATCGCGCGCCTCGCGCCGAAGTTAATTAAAACCGAGATTTACGACGCGCCTGCTTTTTTATCCTTCTTCCTTCCTCGCCTTCCTTCACACACAACACACACGTCATTCCGTTCCTTCAGTAGCGAACGTTCGCCGTTCGTTCTTTCCCTTCAATCCCACGTCAATTTTGCGCGTCACTTCGACGGCAACTTTCAATTTCTAGCGGGCGCTGATATTTTCGCACACTTTAATTAATATCCACCTACACACACATACACATACCTATACACACATCTACATCCACCAGGAGGCTTCAGCACGCCCCGATGAAACTAATGGCGTAAGATAATTGCGCACGTCGTCAGTCAACGTCTTCGGTATGCATGCGCAAAAACCGGCGGCCCTCCTCGTCTGCCGGTGTTGTGCGGAATAACTTAATGAAACGAGGAAGCCGCCAGTTAGTTTTATTCTCCTGCTTAACTACAATAGAAATTGTTTACATTGTAGACGTTTATTACGTTACTTATGTGCTAATTTCATTCTGAAGCATAAAAAATAACACGAACATTACTGGACCCCTCATTACTGAACATTTTTACAGTTTCGATAAAATTCGATTGGTAGGTTAGAAATTGCATTAAGACACTTAAATTTCATTTTAGTAAATCAGGTGTCGCTAAACTGTTTTTGTAAAAGATGTGCTACCTTGAAATTCAATAATTTTTCGACATTTTAGTTTTGTAACGTATTTTGGTAGCTAACATGCAAACAATTAGTTTAACGAACCCTTTGTACACACACACATTGTACATACATTGTACACACACACATTGTACACACACACACATTGTACACACACACATTGTACACACACACACATTACACACACACACACACACACACACACAAGTCAAATTGTAGATAAAATTTAAAGTCTACATGTATAATATACATCTGTAGAAGAAATCTATCCGACGCGCATGTCTGACTTTCCTTCGAGGTTAATTACTTCCGTGCGAACTTGAAACTCTCGCACACACATACTCTTGTACACATCGAATTTAACGTGAGCTTTAAATTTAACTCTCGAGATGTGGTGTAGTGTTTGGCGTACTCGTCTTTTCCTCGCGTACTGTCTATTTACAGCTTCGTTGCTGCAATTTTCTTGAAATCTCGAATCGGCACAAACGACAACAATAAACAGCCGTCTTTTCAACACACCTCACAATTGCTTTGGCATTCGGTTAATTTGACGAGTTTTAATTAACTTAAATTGGATGTTTGTTTATAATTATAGGTTGTTGATGTGCGCCATTGACAACATAATGGGATGGTAAACATTTAACTGATTATTAGAGTGAATATGATGGTTTAAATGGAAAGATACATATGTTTTGACTGATGGAAAGTGAGATTGATAGGAAAAAAAAATTATTTTAAGAGAAACATACAAATATTATGTAGATTCTAAAATTAATGTAACAAAACATAATGCATTACGTTTCTCTAAAAATATATGGAATTTACAGGTTTAATTTTTTGACATGGATGCATTATTATAAAGCAAAGTTTTGCATGTAGTAAAATGGATTATCCAACGCTGAAGTAAGAGTAAGTTGTTTCAGTTAGTTGCAAGCATGTTTGGCGTAGTTACCATACGATACAAGCATCGATCAAACAAACAGCAGACATGCGAGGTTGATGGCGATGTACTTAAAGTTTGGTTAGATTCGTGCTGGACAATTTGTCCACGATCATTCGTCTCCAAATTTTCGTTTCGAATGTATTATTTTCCCAGTTTTCACTTTCATCTTCATTGTTATACCGATATTATTTAAACAGATTCTTCTTTTTATAAGAAATGTGCAAATTATGCGTTACTCAATAGGTAAAACAAGAAATGCTTCTAAAATTTGCGCTTTGGGCAGCCTACAACCATATTTATTTAGTCTAACTTTGTGACTGAATACTATGACATTTTTCACACATTTAACATATCATAACATACCATAACCTCAATTTAATTAAAACAAATCTGACCCTACATTATCTAACCTTAAATAAAAGCCTATATAACAAAATCTGAAGTAAAAAGTGAAAATATCGAAAGGGAAAAGTTGATTGAGACGTACTTCCAGAGACGAATGTTTCGAAACTACCCTTCTGAAACCTATGAGACGCATCCCGAACTAGGGAAATGGGCCCGGGGTGCACGGATGTCCGTTGGTTGCCGAAAAACCCCCGGGCCGAACAAAACTAACCCAAACAGTGCGTCGCCAAGGTCGACGGCGACACATTACACACATTCTTCTTTACCATGGTGTGTCGGCGTCAGTTTTGCGTCGCTACCACCACACTCGGCCCGACCCGCCCCGTCGTCGTCAGCATCGCGTCAGTTGTAACTCGCAACTTTCATGTCTGCCGTTTTGCTGCATTATGACAACGAGACAATTAACATACAAAAGCCCACACGCTGTGCGGATGGCACCACATCTCTCCCACACTCACCAAAAACCCACCATTATTGTCTGCTTTTAGTTAATTTTCATTTTGACATATTTCAATTTAAACGTATTCCTTTTAAAATACTGCACACATACACATTCACACTGCTCACACACATACACACTGCACACACACACACATACACACTGCACACACACACACATACACACTGCACACACACACATACACACTGCACACAAACATACACACTGCACACAAACATACACACTACACACAAACATACACACTACACGCAAACATACACACTACACACAAACATACACACTACACACACATACACACACATACACACACACACACACACACACACACACACACACGTATATAATCCAGAAACATACGCATACACACGAAACTAAAACAACTTGAAAATACATAAAACCGAAATAGCCGACGTTCAAAGATTTTTTTCGGGGCGCTTCTTTCGACTCCTGTTTTGTTTGTGACGCGATGACAAACGGCGCGAGGCTAATTAAACTTCAGCCTCACTTGCGCGCGACGCCCGAAAGTCAATTAAAGCGCTCGATAGAAGCGCAGGGCGATGGGTGGGTGAAATTTGTGAAAATCTTGTTTAGATAACGCTTTTTTATAGCGGCAGCAAAACGCGCGGCTGTTGTTCGATCGAAAACTTTCCTAGTTACGCTTTTTTTTTATGATTTCCAAGTAGTTTCAGTCACGTTTTATGCGCCTTTATGACGAAGTATCAAGGCAGCCAGCTAACTTGTGCTCGAGTTGTTTGCGTTCAATTAGTTTCGAAATGAGCTCATTCATTAGAGTTATTCGGTGTGGTAGGGTGACGGTGGCGTTTTTTCACCGCCCCTTTTTCGCGATTACGCTGCGGGCCCGATGATGCTTGGGTAATTAACTTAATCCAATTCAATTAAAAAGTACTTGTGCGTAAATTTTCGCTAGCTATTAACATGCAAATTGCAGCTGCTCGTGTTGAGATTTTCAGCCTTATCTCGGAGGAGGGGGGGCTAGCGATTTTTGGAAGTGGCTGGTTGAGGAGGAGAAAGTAGGGAGCGAGAAGCGAGATATATTTCAATTTCAGAGATTCTCAGTTTCGTATTGGGACTGGGCCTTTGTATTTGGCGTTATTGTTATCGTGAATGGGAGAATGGGAGGGAAATTAATTGTTGACCTAACCTCATCTAAGTTTCAACCGGTTGGAATACCCTAATCGTATTAGTACTGCAATAATATTGTTCCGTAGTGTATAATTATTAATAGATACCTGTCGAAAATTGATATAAGATTTCAGTGAACTAACAAAGCGGAGATACGGACTTGACCTCATGAATTTACACGAAATATTGTAAACGTATAGCCCATGGATTATTATTGAGTCCAACTCTAAATAAAAATCGCCGCTCAATGGTAAATTTCAGGTTAAAATCGAGACATATTGAAGCGTCACTGTTCGGAGTTCAGAAATAAGACACAAATATATCAACAATAATATAACAAGACTTTATTTAACACAAATAATCCTGAACACTTAATAGAACACAAGAACATGAGTTAATACAGTATAAAAAGTAGATGTATTAAATAAAGAAGACTCACCAAGTCAGACTAATGAGGAAATTTAAGATTTGTGGTTGGAAGGATTATAAAATTAAGAAGAAATATAATTTAGAACCCAATGAATCAGATACAATTTAAAATCCGAAAAGTGAGAAACATTTGTTTTTCTGTGTTGCGTTGCGAAGTGTGGCAGGAAATTGATATTATTTCAGCGGATGGCGTGATCGCTGGAATTGGGTGGCTGCCGCAAGCGCCTTATGATACACCTGGCGAATTGAGACATTTTTATTGGTAGTCTAATATGTATGCGTAAGAGGCTGGAAGCACCCAGCGAACATTTTGTACGAATAAAGAGCAGTTGTTAACCAGAGCTCGAGGCGTAAAGTCAATTCTCCTCACTCTTCTTACGATCACCTAGCGGACGGATAGTCCGGGGCTGTTTTCGTCAGGTGTAGTAACACCTTCTGTACTCTGTACAGTGGCGACCGTATCTAACCGCGGTAAAACAAAACCGTACCGCGTACTATTTTCCGGTCCAGAACACATACATTATGGTACAATAAACACCCACAAACTAATTATAGTCGGGGATTCCGTAATCCCTGCAATGGTGCTTCTACAAAATTTCGTGCTAATCCATGAAGTCAAGTCCGTGCCTCCTCATTGTAAATCTAAACAAATTTTATCCTAACTTACCTAAGTAATTTACAAAAAAAAAACAATTAAAAATTTAGGTCTATTTGAATCAAATTTCGCAAACTTTCACTATCAAAATATAAATTGAGGAAAACCTAACCCGACCCTTTCCTAACATATAACATATATGTAATCTGGAATGAGATATCAAATGAATGTGAAGCACGTCTTGTCATGTAATCCCAGCGGCAGTTTGCGACGAACAATAATTATACCTTGCTCAGTTGAAACAGACACGAGCCCAACTAATGATACCCCGGTGTGCGTAACCTCAGGCAACGAAATAATTGCGTGTATTGCACACGTCACATATGCATGTGAATATTCGTTTACAACACAAGAAACGTTGGTACGTCTTATAGAAACCCAATTTGAACATGAATAGGCAGGTAACATGAGAAACACAAGTGAATGCGCTCGGTTCGAGAATAATTTGTCCAAATCTAGCATGAATTATCTAGACCCGACTGGCTTCTTTATTCATATGGGCTTCTTTAAAATTGAACAAAAACGCGGAAGCTAATACTATTTGAGCGGTCACAGTCATGGCCAGTCATTCACAAAACCATAAAAAACCTAAAAATATAATTAAGTCGCTATAAATAAGCTGAGGTTATTCACTTTAGGTCTCATTAAAGGATTTTTGGGAAGTTATTATTCTTTTTTCTAGTGTTATTAAAATAATTATTATAAATATTTAATAATGGCATATTAAAATTAAAAAAAAAGTAAGTAATAGATGGTGCTAAATAATTTTAGAATATCATGAATAATAGTAAAGTTTAGTAGAGTTCGCGGACAACCGGACAACCTATTATTAGGGACAAATCCGAAAGAACGGAATCAAAAACTGCGAAAAAAAGTCGAAGAGTATTGTAAACTTCTTCAGTGGAGCTCGGCAAATATTGTACATGATATAAGTGTGGTTTTACATCATGGTTCTAACGTGCCTCGGGTCTTACTTCTTCTGTTATCGCTGTTGGTGTGTTGGTTCACAACTGAGGTTAGGCTCTTCGTTGTTGTGAAGTGAATCTAAGCAGTGTTCTGTTACTACTGATTTATTGAATCTAAATTACAACCTTATATATTAAAAGATATTGTCGTTGTTAGGGCGCAGGTCCCCTCAATTCAACAACAACAACAAGTGTTCAATAACACTTGTTATCTTACGATGCCCTGTTGATTCATACATCAACAAAGAGTGAGTACGTTTTATTATTTTCAGACGTGTTACGTGTCTTATATCTTCTTGCATCGATGTTGCTGAGCCTGTTAAAGTGTATAAATCTCCTTCTTTGGACTTCTGGTAGTATTATTCAAGAGTAAATAACCTTTTTCATTTATTATTCTAACGAGTCTCGTATCCTATTTCTTCTGTTATTGCTGTTGCTGTATTGTTGGTAAACTTCTAAAGTTCCTTGAGTGAAGCCCTGCGAATATTGTACAATAATAGGTGAGCCTTTCCATCTATTCTTCTGACGTGTCTCATCTTATTTCTTCTCTGCGATCGCTGTTACTCTGCTCCCTCAGTAAAGCTCCTTGGTGGGGCTCCATTAATGTACAACTCGTAGGGCCATTGTTCTAAAAAAAGCATTTCCAGACATTTTTGAATTATATAGAAACATAATTAAAGTGTTTTTATAGTTATACCATAAAGAAACTTCTTTAATTACGTTTATATCTAAACTTTTTTAACCACCGATAAATTCTAATTAATTCTATCCGTAGTACACTTAATTAAAATTAATAAACCGCCTAATGTAATTTATAAAATTCAAATGCTCGTACATTAAAAAGCAGTTTGAAATTAGCGGTGTCATTCGCGGCTCGTAAATCGGCACATGTGTAATAGCTGTTTCTGTAATTGCGGTTAACAAGTGTCGCATAATAATCTGAAACCGCAACCGTCTGCGTTGGGAAATAGTGCGAAGAATTACATCTTCTTTAAAAATGTACCGACATTTTATACGTTTTTCACACTATACAATCGTAGTTTCATGCTGGAGAAAAACTGAACTCCGCCACCTGGAATTTTCCAATTGGTCTTAGTGAGAGCATCTACAACTCACTAATTACTCCAACACTCGTAAAATTGCGGCAAAGTTGTGAAATTACGCGAAACTTTGTCGTGTCCCTGCAGCGTCTACATAAATTTACGCGCATAACTTGATTAAGTAGATTTTCATTTCATTTGCTTCATTTGCGTCGGCGCGTTGCGGCGCGTGTGCAATTCCTGACTTTGCAGGCCCAAGCTGCTGTATGTGTAGCAGGTGGAATGTCGTGTTTTCGTTGTTTCAATTCGTATCGTTGCCGCCGGCGTTGGCGTTGGTGGCCGGGTTTTATAATATCTCGTGGGAAATTCATCCGCGATGGTAAATTTTCAATTTCTCCATGCACTCAGCCCAGCAACAGCCAGCAAACGTGCGCGAATGGAGAAAAATCAACTTGATTTACTCAAACACGGCAATTGTTTCCGCAAATAATCGCGAATATTTGCGAATTTTTGCTTTGTGTGTACTTTTTCCAAATTTAATTTTCATTTTTGTCTGATAAATTGATTTAAGATATAAATTTAATTCCAGGAACAAATAAAAATTATTTTTTGTACTCGTATGAAAATATTTAATTTGCTATATTAATTTTGTTTGCTTTTTCTTTTTTTTTATAACAGAAGTGTTAAAATTTTGTAATACAGTGAATTCTGATTAAGCGCTGTCGTAAATATAACCAAAATTTTTTAAAATGTTTATAAAATAAAACCACAATAACAAAATTAATAATAATGAGCTGAAAGTCCAGCCAAGTGGCGCAGTGGTATGGTCGATGACCACTGTACCTCATGGACCGGGTTCGATTCTCGGTGGGGATGCATACAAAAGTGAATTCTTCTTCTTATCAATAATGTTAGCCTCTAATATGACTAACTACATTGAAGAAGAAATGAATAGAGCTAATGATCATAGCAGTCGATACTTGGTAAAATTAAACAACAAAAAAAGAGATGATTTTAACACCGCCTTATTAATGGAAGTTCTTAATTTCACCGTTAGGTGGCGCCGCCAAACAGGAAACTGTATTTATTGGCGGAATTTGGAACCTTCTCAATGAGTATATAGTAACCTGGATTTATCAGGAACCTTTAATATGTCTATCCCGTTAGTCCGTTTGGAGGCATCCTATTTTCAATAGTAATTAAACATTGTTTCGATTTCTCATACACATTTTTAAGAGTTATCCTAAATCAAAATAACACAATGTGCAATTTTCCAATTCAAAACCAAAGAAAAGTTCAAAGTATAAATTTAAAAGTCACAATGAAATCAAATCGAATCATTTCCCGCTTTAGGCACGAGTGGCAAGCATTGCGTTTTTTATTCTACAACTATTCGCGCTTCGAGAAGCATCACTGTATCACATCAGTTACTTTTCAGTTTCGCTGCTATTCTGATACACTCTCGACGCGACGATTCCGTCAAATAGCTTTGAATACCCTCGAATTGTGCACAGATACCGCCACCACCACCACCGCTCCGCGACGACTTTCACACGAACTCAACAATAGCAGCAAACACGCGGAAAAGCGAACAAGAAAAACCGCCGAAGATCCACAAAAGATTGCCGCACAACAACTTGAGCGATGACGTCGTATACTGTATTTCCACGCTCCTGTTTTCTTTTTCATCGCCGCTACAGTGGGCGAATCGAGCTCAAGTTGTCGGCTGCCTTTTTATTCTTCCGGCTACCGCTCAATGTTCAATTTCCAAATGTATACTGAATTCATATGTATGAATATATATCGAAGGGCAAATGGAAAATATTCGAACCAAAACCACCAAAATGGAGCCGAGAGAAAGAGAGGAGGAAAGACAAGAAACGAAACGGAAGACAAAAAAAACGTGGAAGTTCATACTGCGTCGGAATCATGGAAATTCGTATTGAGGAATGTACAAATAAATATGGGTATAAAACATCTCGGTTTCTTAAGAATTGCGAAATGAAAATGTCTCAATGTGGGAGCGCATTGAAAATTTCAATGTGGGAAAAGAAAAGGGAGGCAAATTGAACTTTTATTGAGATATATGAAGGAGTAGAAGTTTTTATAACTTTATCAGGGCAATATGAAGGGCAAATTGAAAAAATCATGATTCCTGCAAAAATATATAGGGGTTTTACCAAATTATTCTAAACTAATACTCGAAACTTGTTAAACAATGGAAAACCTGATCAACTTCTTGAGCATTGCGTTTTCCTCACAAAGGTGATTTTAGTAGCACTACTAACGTATTCTTATCAACTGAAGTCGTTGTATGACATTTTCTGGAAAATATTGTAATGAAAATGATAGCTGTTCGAAATTGCCGCGCTTATTTGACTTTCAACTGCGCCTGCGCTGCGCACTTAGGATGCCTTCCTGCGTCGATCGTCGGGGAGGTTCCGTGCTGCGCAAGGATTTGGACTGACGGCTGAACCACCGTAGAGTGAGGTCGTCGTGAACCAGTTTTTGACTGCTCGGTTATCGCATGTTGTATGGAACACGCGTTCTGGTCGCCATTGCGATACGTGTGAACCTACACTCGTCCTTTTGTGATGAGAATTTTGTTGGGTAACTTGAAGCTGTTCAATCCTGGTACAACAGAGCCCCCACTCCTCCATCTTGGCATTTGTCAAATAAAGTCAGTTGTGTTACTTGTTTATATCTGCGTGTGTCTTCTTTTGTCTTATATTTACAGCCACCTCCCAAGTACACACGTGTGTCACCTTCATCTCTATCTCGAACGCCGACGGGTAGGCAACCCGCCGTGTCTGAATGAGACTCCTAGAGTTCTTCGTCATCCCGGCACGCTCTTGTTCAATATAATCATTTAAACGTAAACTAACTTAATCTCTTTTTCAACGCTACTTGACACTACCTAATCTAATATCATGTAACAAAACTTAACCTAAAGTAAGCGTATCTTAACTTTATCTAAAATAACAAAAGGTTAAGATTTAAATCCTGTGCCTTTCTGTAATTCCTTATAGTTTTACTTATCAAAGTTTCAAAACCCGATTCTCCTTCCATTAACAAAAATAACCTTCTTTAAAATGTGCAGGAGTTATGTCAAACTAACCTAAACAAATACTCGAGTCATACATTCTGTTGAACACACAAAACCAGAGGCAGAAAAAAAAAACAAAGGGAAAACAAGCAAAGAAAAACACAAATAGAAAGCCACTAAACAGCCATAACAAGAATACATTTGTCTTGTACGCATGGGCTGGAAATGTGTGCAAACAGCAGCCGGGCAAACACTGCAACAACTTGCCGGACGAGCACATCAGCAATGATGCTGTGCGACCGCGAGCAACAGGAGTTTCTTCGAAAATCTAAACTTAACCGAAACGCACTTTGCGCTTTCGCTTCAGCCAAGCATAGCCAAACCAAAGCTGTGCGTGTGTTTCTCATGCAAACCTAGATCGTGCAAACCGAAACCTAAAAGACCGAGACACAAGTTGCTCGCCACTGTTGCGAAATGTAAATTGAACAAAACGTTTTTCGGGTCGGAACGTCGGAAAACGAGCAAGTCGTATCGTCGTATAGCAAGTAGAAGTGGCGATGTTTGGCAGTGGTGCACGGCTGAATTAACTTGGCATAGACCTTGGAGTCCTTGACTTGGCTGAAGAAGATGCTACCATCGTTGGCATCGTGTGGTAACACAAACGAAACAGAGAGAACATGGAGCAAATACGAAATACAAGCGAAACGACGAAATTACGCCCGGTTTTGTGTGTTCTAATTGTGGTTGTAGGCCCGTGTTACGGTGTTAACTTGGACGAACAGGAGGAAGTTTTGCTCGAACTTATTAATGAGCTGGTTGTGTGGGAGATTTTATGGTTTATTGTGTTATTTAATTAAACGATTACTATGTTTTTGGTGTTTGTTATGTACTGTTTGGCCTGGATAGGATTATGGTGATTAAGTTAATTAAATCATAAAAAGGAAAGTTTATTAACTGTTTCTAGATTAGTGAAGCCAAGAAAAACTACAATTAATCAGGTTCTGTAATGATGGGTAAAGTCATCGGCAATATTTTGCTCGGTTGTGCTCTCTTGTTTTAAATTCATTATTTGAAAGCAGCGGCCAAATGCGTGGTAAATTCGAGGAGTTTCACTGAAGGAGCTTTATAAGCTTAAGTCGACGAGCACTCCGACGGTCAACACTAAGGTTGGGTTGTGTAAATGCGCAGAGCGACTTTATGAAATTATTTCCCCGCGAGTTGTTAGTTCGCGAAGCTGCTTTTAAGAAGGTTTGATATGCCCAGCAGAGTAAGTAACAGAAAAGAAATACACGAAGAATACGACACAGACGCGTACGAATGATGGTGTAGACAGAATTTACTCGTAATAATGCTGGACAAGAACTGATTTATTTTAAGTATTTTACAGGCAAGAGGCGCCAAAGATGTCATCATAAGTGGTTAGGGGGTAGGGATGTCCACCCAACCAAGTCTAGGTTGTTAAAGATTCGTTAAATTATTACCTTACCGTTAAATTATGTGAACATAGGTTATTGCTTCTAAAAAGATTGAGTCCAATTAAATGTTATATCATTTTTTGAGATTCTAATAAAATATACAATGCAATGGACAGCGTACTGGAAAAGTTGGAAGTTCTAATGAGGAATAATCTGCTTTTGTTTTATTATTCTCCAACGTATAACAACCTATAACTCAGCGGGCGAAATAAAACGAGCTCATTTATTTCCCGAGTTTTTGTTTTTTTCATAATGAGAACGACGAGGTGTGTTTATGACTCCTGATAAAACATTTTCATTATATTAAAATTAGCATTATACAGATTATAATTGGATTAGTTTTATAAAAAAGATCGACAGTAAAATATTCTTTATATTAT
>JAODAC010009386.1:0-26259 GCA_027575185.1 Mimaenictus wilsoni
GACATATTTACGTGAAAAAAGTCGTTTAAGCGCATCGAGAGATCACTTTGACAAATTATACTATTCAACGAAATGCAGAAATTACAATGGTAAGTTAAGTACTGTGGAAATATTCGGGTATAATTTAATTTCCTCTTGTTTATCTTTAGATTTTCATCGAAATCTTACGATTTAAACTTCCAATGGTTCAGTGATATTACGATACAACCAGAATATTTGTATTTATAATCAGCATAATACAGTAATATTAATACATTCATATACAATCAATAGTTAAATAAATTGTTTCGCTTAAAACCTAGTTCAAAATATCTAAAACTTGTGAAACTTATTAAGGGAATCAAGAAGGGTATTAACGTAAAAGAAACAAATAGGATGAAAAAACGGAAACAAATCTGATTGTTTAACTAAATTAAATTTAGTTTTATATTATATAATATAATATTATTGTGAAATACTGTGTTGTGTAATGTAAACTCTATCGTAAAAAGAGACTGAAACACAAATATTAAAGAGAAAAAATTAAAAATGAAATGTCAGTAGGGGAATCACGTCACGATGTCAGCGCCCTCTCTATTTGCCTCCCAACTCACTATTATAATTCTATGATTTCGGACGTCTGATTAAACAGAAGAATATATCTCAAGTTATATCCACCTGTCAAATAAGAATAGATTGCATTAATAATACTAAATAATCATAGATGTCGCTTGTGGTAACTTTATAACCTTGAATATCTTGCGGTATTTTTGCGCGACGTCCATTATTACAACGCTTATTAGTTGCGCCTAATGTAATCGCCTCCAGAGCTTTCTTCTTCGCCATTGAAGTGGTATACGCTAGCTTGGGCCGCCTTCCTGCTTTCCACGGTCGCACAGATTAACTGCATCTACCCGTTTGCCCATTCAGCCATGCCGTCATATAATTATCACCTCACTATGCGCGCCGCCGCCACCACCAGCACAGCGTCTCCTTCTCGCGCGCACATTTTTCCCACACCGTGTGCGGTACAGCCACGCGCGCCTCGCATTAAGCACACTTAGAAAACGCTGTAATGAGAAGGACATTAGCGAATCCATTAGTTATCAACGGTTAATGATAATGATAACTTGATACCCGCTAATATAAAGCAATATAACCACACTTAGCGAACCCTCCACCCAGCCACGTTCAACGGGCTGCCTATATCAGGACAAAAATTAAAAACTCATTAGATTTTTACCACCTCGCCCATATTTTAACATACTTGATAAGATTTCCCGTTTTTTGGTGCACAGGAGTGTCGGATAACTGACAAATTATATCGGAAGGAGTTGAATAAACAAGGAAAAATTTGAATTTACACTTTACAATGCCACCTGCCAATTCAAAACATTTCAAAAGGGAGAGTTAAAGGTGCGAAAGCATCGATAGTCCGAAAACATTCAGCGTTTAACGACAAAAAGGTGTCAAAAGTGTTACGTTTTACTGAGCGTCCCTTTTCAATTCAGTTTACATTCATTACTATTCCACGTGTCAATTTTAATGATACCTGTTGTAATAGGCTAGAGTGACACATACAAAAAGGCGTAAAAGTTGGTACTGCAAACAGGTGACGTTCAAATATCAACATGACAGATAACAAACTAACAACTACACAAATTAGAGGTATTATAGCGCCATCTAAGTATGAATACTTTCGTTTTCGGAGGGACAAAAGTCATAAAACCTAATATAAATAGATGATCGTTTGGTGGTTTAATAGTAGCTGCCTGCACTGCTGTTTTTGCAATTATTTCCCCAGCGTCTTAACTACTGGATCATTAGATCGATTGTGAGGGCTGAGATTGAAACCTGACCCCTACATAGCTCACTCGTCTCATTCGTCTTGATGATAAATAATGGCTGTGTGCTTTGATTTAATAGTAATCGGAATGAAGGAAGAAAAAATACGCTGGGGTCGGATTCAATTTTGACTCGAAGCCTGGGATTGGCCTCGGATGGTAAACTAATAACGGATCAGCCGCCTTCGCAACGAAATAAAAGGGGGACGGTTTTTCTCGTGATGCGTTCTTGGTTCCCGCGAGTGTGGTCACTTTGACGATTGCTGATTTCCGAGAAACAGCCAGAAATGAAGAAAAATTATAAGCCCGCTTATCGCGGCGTTCCGATCGTCGTCGCGCTGATGAATTAAAAGCACGTTAAACATTTTATCTCAATCACAATCCAGGTCCGCGCGAGCATCCTTCGGCTCGCGCGGGAATATTTATTCGACGGCGTCGCGGCCGTGCGTGGAAGATTTGTAAATGTCGAGCGCGGCGGTGCTTGTCTTGAAACATTGGGTATCATCTTCCTCCGATTGCCGGCAGCCACGCGCACCGAATGTTTGGATAAATCCCGCACCAAACCCATCAAAAAACGTGTACCACACGATCGCGATCAGCGCGGCGAGAACACCCTGTGTGGATGCAGCGGTGACGGTAACGAGAGGCGCAGCGATATGTTGAACTTTTGAGTCCCGCGTGTCGTTTGACTAACTTCGATCAAGATAGGCACCGCGGAGGATTCGGAATATTTTCACATTCACCGGCGTTTGTTTTCGTTGGCGTCTTCGTGGACGTTTTTTTTTCGGTTCCGGGGCCGCACCGCGCGATGATGCTGCTGATGCGCTGCATCGTTCGATTTTTCATTCTCAAGCGTCTCCAACGGAGCTGTCGACGTTTGTTGCGCGTGATGCGACAACGGCTCGTTGATCAGATCTGCGTCATCCTTGCTTGCATCGTCTTGCAATGCCTACTTAAAAGTTTCGAACAAAAGACAATCGGCGACAATCACAGCCCAGGGCTTCAGTCATGTCAGTAAATCACGTACAATTATAAATTAGTATTTACTACGTTTTATGAGCATCCGAATAATTTAAATTCCACGCACGCAGCATCGTTTTTTTCGGCATTATACGAAATTAAAGTGTCGTAAATCCCTAACTTTTTAGGCAACACATCCTTTTTAAACATCTTCATCTTCACCCAGCATTTCCCATATTTATGAGCAATTTCTAAAGGAAAATGCGTGTTTAAAGCGTACTTTAAAAAGAAATGGTTTAAAATACGATTTTAAAGCGTCAGTTTTGATTCATTTCTCTGATTTCAAAACTTTAAAAAAAGAATATATTCTATTTTAATACACCTGGCGCCATCTAGCGTCATTGACTTGTATTAACTTGCCTTTTGGTTTTTGTTTTGCTTTGTTCAAATTAACCTACTGATCTGTTTAATTAAAATTCATTATCGAAAACGTAAAACGGAGTTATAAAATTCACTGGAGTAGGTCAATGGTGATAAATGTATGCTACATTTGGGTTACTTAAGTTGATTTATGTGCGATTAAGTGACACTTTTACTTTCGATCCGGCTATAAACTTCACTTTTATATCTGTTTACTTTTAGTATTTTTGACTAGGATATCGCCGCTTCCAGGGGCAATTTACACGTTCAAGATCAAGTTCAACGCATGTTAACTAGTCGATTACTTAAGCATTTCGAAAACGCTAATACAATCGTAAAACGATCGTAAAATTGTCTGGTTTTCGGGTCTATGCGTAGCGCCGGCATGTTGTTGTTGCGGTAGCCCATAAAATTAGAGCACTTTGTCATCGGGCTTCACTGTGCGTTCGAAATTCGTAAATAATACGCGGTGACGTTTACCATCTGAGAGAATACGCCGGTATCAATCTGTGGGCCTTGCATCCCAGACGCGTCCATTGCGATGTGTTAAAATACGAGCTGTGAAATTGTCTTGACACCGCAGCGCTGATAAAAATGATTCAAGGTGAATCGTGGGTGATTGTGTTGAAACTTGGGGAATACTTGCGTGTTTTTCTCAGGGCGGCTTTGTCATGTACAAGGATGCTCCCAACAGTGTGAGAAACACAGGATCGCACACTATCGAAGGGTGTAAATAACAGGCGGTACGCAACGGACACCTCGGGATCGCACATCGGGATCAAAATGTCGCAGCCGGGGAAAAGGCGACGCATTGCGGTATAGATTTTCCACACGTTCGACCTTTCTCTGGGTCTGCGGGTTGTGCAGGAAGGAGGGCTGAAGGAGGCCGGGATTCGATTGGGTAACGAGGTGTCCTGGTGAGTTATGGCTGTCTGGACCCTGATAACCCAAAGACAATCATTTCTGCTCCTTTCTCGGGATGTTACATATTTTATTATCGAATTGGGATTAAGCTAGTTTTAATTTTAAATTTTCTTTCTTGGATTTACAAGTCGGAGCACGTGTATTTTGTATGTTTTTGGGCAGGGTGTGTATGTGGTGTTTGTTGGGGGTTTGGTGTGTTCCAGGTTCTTGGTAGATTTATAGCCGATTTCCCATTTCCAACCCAATTCGAATACCGCACACGAACACCTTTTTCCATCGGGCGTCGATCGACGCCGCACACCGATCACATATCACATGCAGCCACGCGCAGACTTTCCTTTTCCACACCGATTCCCAGAACGCGCTGGTGTTTTGGGCAAAAAAGGTCCCTGCGAAAATACGAGCAGGGGCAATAAGCGCACCAAAAACGCACTAGGAGGGAAGCAAGAAAACGGGTGAGCACTGTGGATGCGCACAAAAATATGTGTGGCATACGTAAAATACGAGAAATTGCGAAAATGCGAAACAGATTCGTGTACATAAATCACCGACCATCGCGGCTTTTTTGTTTGCATGCAAATTGAAAACACGAGCTGCATTATATTGAACTGAACTTATATGCTACGTTAAATAAGTCGACTTAGGTTAATATCAAACGAAATTCCATTATTAATAACCGCCATAAATACAGGCATGGGTGAAAAAATATTATAACATCCCGATCGGTTCTCAGAAAGATTAAAAGATTACCGAGCGGATGAGTATTTCAAAGATGGCTGGGGCAACCCAGCGCCCGCGTTATTAACATTATGTTAATGTTAATATCAATTCTAACAATGGATGGCTGCGCGCCTCCGGACGGCAACGGTAAGGCTGGTAGCAGGTTGTAGTCGCTGGTTGGCTGGGTGCAGGCCGAGCAGATGTCTTCGAAACTTCAAGTCACCGCTCCGGTCAGACATCATCAATCTTCGCGCACTTTATGCACTCTGGCAGTGCTCACAGCACCCGAAACTTTTACTTACTACAGCCCGTACAACAGCAACACGTCGTGCACAAGTGTTTTTATTAATATACATACGCCAAAGATGTTGTGATTAAACTAATGGTACCCATCTTCAATTTGGACTTTAAATTGGATACCTACAATTTGATTAGAGAAAACTACTGCCTAACGTCCTTGATTCCTCAATTTTAGTCCGTGAATGAATAACCTCCAATTTCTTGCAAAATATAAGACTTTCATAAGGTCGGGGTCACCACGATTGAACAACTTCATTGAATTTCATATAACAACAACACGTCGTCACAAGTGTTTTTATTAATACGCCCGAGATATTATGATTAAACGTATGGTACCCATTTTCAATTTGGAGCTTAAATTGGTTATCTAAAATTTTATTAGAGAAAACTACTCTCAAACGTCCTTTACTCCTCAACTTTATTGGTAAATTGAATGACATCGAAATATTGCGAAATTTAGCCATTTCATCAGGTCGGGGTCAGCATTTTTGATCAAGTTTATTGCACTTCATCCTACAGCCCATTCAACAGCAACACGTCGTGCACAAGTGTTTCTATTTATATACATACGCCAAAGATGTTGTGATTGAACATCTTCAATTTGGACTTTAAATTGGTTATCTATAATTTGATTAGATCTCTCTAACTTTCTACTCTCGAACGTCCTAGATTCCTCAACTTTAGTTGCAGAATGAATAACCTCCAAATATAGCGAATTCAGTGATTTCATTAGGTCGTTCATTCTACATCCCATAAAGCAGCAATCCGTCATTCACAAGTGTATTGAATAATATTTAATTTAAAGATGTTGTGAGTAAACTAATGGTACCCATCTTCAATTTGGAGTTTAACTTGGTTACCTATAAGTGGATCAGAGAAAACTTCTCTCCAGCGACTTTGATTCCTCGGCTTTAGTGGTGGGATTAATAACTTCGAAATAGTGCGAAATTTAGTGACTTCATCAGATCGGGGTCACCATGTTTGAACAACTTCATTGAACTCTAGCCTAAAGCCCATACAATAGCAACACATCGTGCAGAAGTATTTTTATTAATATACATACGTCAAGGATGTGGTTAAACTAATGGTTCCTATAATCAATTTGGAATTTAACTTGGTTACCTATGACTGGATAAGAGGAAACTTATCTCTTACGGCCTTGATTCCTCAACTTTAGTCCGTCAATGAATAACTTTATTGCAATATATAGGACTTTAGTGTTAAGATGAATAACCTCGAAATATTGAGAAATTTAGTCATTTCATCAGGTCGGGGTCACCATATTTGAACAACTTCATTGAACTTATTCCACAGCCCATAAAACACCAACACATCGTGTAAAAGTGATTTTATTAATATACATAAGCTGTTGTGATTAAAGTAATGGTACCCATATTCATTTTGAAGTTTAAATTGCTTACCTACAATTTGATTAGAGAAAACTACTCTCTAAGGTATTTGGTTCCTCAAGTTTAGTGGTAGAATAACAAACCTTCAAATATAGCAAAATTTAGGAATTTCATGATGTCGGGGTCACCATATTTAAACAACTTTATTGAACTTCATCCTACAGTCCATTCAATAGCAACACGTACTGCACAAGTGATTTTATTAATATACATACGCCAAAGATGTTGTGATTAAACTAAAGGTATCCATCTTCAATTTGTACTTTAAATTGGTTACCCATAATTTGATTAGAGAAAACTACTCTCAACGTCCTTGATTCCTCAACTTTAGTCCTTAAATAAATAACCTCCAATTATTGCAAAATATGGGACTTTCATAAGATTGAAATCACCATGTTTGAACAACTTCAATGAACTTATTCTACAGCCCATACAAGAGCAACACATCGTGCACAAGTGTTTTTATTAATATACATACGCCAGAGATGTTGTGATTAAACAAATGGTACGCATCTTCAATGTAGAGTTTTAATTGGTTACCTACAATTTGATTTGAGAAAACGTCTTTACAACGTCCTTGGTTCCTTAAGTTTTGTCCGAGAATGAATACCCAGCAAGTAATGAGAAATTTAGTTATTGCATCAGGTCGGGGTCACCAGGTAATTATAACTTCATTGAAGAGCTTCCTACTTAAGAATCTACAAAGTTCATTCAAGACTTCTTCGTTAAGACACTGAAGACACGATGTTCGTTCGAAGTTAGCACGGTAATATTGCAAAATGAAAAGAAAAATTCCCGAAATACCCGAGGGAGAATACCAGAGGGAGCCACAATACAGACATCTATAGACTTACATGAGACATGACTTAAGGCACCTGTTTACGAATCGAAGTGATGCCCTTTGTGCGGCCGTCGCCTGCAATGAGATGGAGATGATGCATGTGACGATAACGATTCGTAGAATTAGCCGAAACGATTTTCGAACCCGCTAGATAGGTTCAGGGGGGCCGTCGGTGCGCGGCGGGGCGTCGAGATTTACGCGACGTGTTGCGCGTCACCGACACACAAACACACTCACACGCATGCACACATACAACAAGATTAAGTTAACCCCACGGCGCGGTGCGCTGCATGAGCCCAATGATTTCCATCTTCCAACCTGCCCGCAGTGGTATGTAGTATGGCACCCAACATCTATCTTTGGTCCATCAATACCAATACTGGTTTCCCGCCAGCGGAATGCACCATCTTCATAACAGTATCCCACCAAGATATAACATGAACGGCATGAAAAACGAAAAGAAGAAACAACGGAAAGAATGGGAAAAAAAGGTGAAAGACGCAAAGAGCCTGCCTTGAAGAACGGGTTGATGCACAGTGTATGCCTGAACTTACGGGCTTAACTCTCATTCTATTTTTTTCTCGGCTCGGACGGATCGATGGACGTGGTCGGATGGATGTGGCCAACAAAAAGGTACCACAAATATGTCAAATCACATTTGACGGGTCTTAACGTCTTCAACATCACGGGTAACAACTCGTGTCACTCACAATAAGCTCACACGGTGAGTGTGAATGTTGCGTTAAACGCTTTTCGGATGGATTATGCTGATTATCGGAATAAATTCTTGTTAACGTTGTTCGCACTTGAAGATTTTAGATCGCTTCCAAGATCTATCCGCATCTTTTAGATCGATAGTTTTTAAGGTTTTACTAGTTTTGCATATTTCACCTCTGTGAAGTTAGTAAAAAAATCCCAGATTTTTTTATTCGAAATATCCATAAGAAAAAAAATCGAGTGAACCCTTTAACTTTTGCATATTTTGTTTATATGACCCAACTTAATATAAATTTTGTGCACGTGCCTTAAAAAGTCGATTAAAGTTTGCAATTTTCAATGTATCAGTCCATAAAAGGACATAAACACTGACATAAACATGTCTCATAAACTGATTGCCACTAGATGCTCCAACAAAAAATATTCCAAATTGTCAAAGTTGGAATGATAGGCTCTACTCTACTCTACTCTCTCTCTACTCTACTGAAGAAACAGGAACGACCAAATAAGATTGAAACGAGCACTTATAATCTACTACACCAAGCAGTGCAGACAATCGGGATGAGACCCAAATATATTGGCACCAGAGAACTTAATGTGGCTGATAAACGGCTGATAGCCAGAGCATGGTGTGGAGCGGAAGAGATCGGATGGAAGGTGTGGATGTGAGAAGAATATGACAGTTGTGTCCTGGGTGAAACGGGGAGAAATTCCTCAGAGCATGTGGGGAGTGATTGTATAGAAATGAAAAAGGAGTGGGCGCGTGATATCCAGGAGAAGAAGTGGGTGAATGTGTGGCTGAGTAAGGAAGGAAGGGGGTGGCAATTTTAAAGGTATTAACAAAGTGGAAGGAATCGGCGAGGACTGAACTCTTACTCTCCATCAACTGCGGGGAAGCGAATAATTGACGTTACTTAGTTCTATCCATCTTTTCAATTGAGTAAAATATTCTAATAATGCTAATTTAATAATATTTATCATGTTCCTGAAATTAATAAATTGAATGACCCACAAATGGTTGCACTGAAGAGTTCGAGTGGTTGAAAGTTGTGTTCAGATTGAGTTAAAGAGCTATTCAGCTCAGTATTCCCTGAGAATCGGTTTGAGGACATGAGGGTGAGTATGTATTTCGATGGTTTAAACTTAACACTAATTTTTAGATATAAGTTGGGAGAAAATGAGAGGAAAAGATTAAAATTGAAACTTCCATAATAATAATATCACATATTTTAATGTCTATCGACCTCTGTGGGTCTTTCCGACATAGATATGTTTTTTTTATATTTATTTGAATGATTTTTGTATTATTATTTACAGGTATGTTTTTTGTGTTTATACAATTGTTTGTTGGTTGGGGTGAGTTGTTGATGTATATGTTGTTGTGGTTGAGAGTAGTTCTCGCAGTGAATTTCAGGTGTCAGTAGAGTGTGAAGTTGAATGTTGTTTTTGAAGTTGAGAGTTTGAAGTATAGTGTTTGTTTGTGTATGTTTGCTTATGTGTGTGTGTGTGTGTGTGTGTGTGTGTGTGGGTGAGTGTGTGAAGTTGTTGTGTTAAAAATAATCGCACTGTGACATGCCCGCCCCGAGGACTCGAACCTCGTCCGCTGGCGTGATATGCCAAGGTGCCATCCACTAAGCTACCCACACGGGCTGAAACTTCCATTAACAGGTAAATTTGCAAAAGGAACAAATTATGAATATTATACGTAGGACCTTAATGAGCTGTTTATATTGATACCAAACTCAATGCATTATACCTTTACTTCAACTATTCTGCTTTCAACACCCACTATAACATTATTTCTTAGACATCAGCATATTTCTTCTCGAATTTGCAATATCTCTTGTTTGGGCTTCTTGTGGTAGCCTCTTCTAGTTTAGGAGATAACGAGGTGTATATGTCCTTTTGTAGATAGATGTATTGAGAATTGCAAACTTTAATCGACTTTTTAGGGCACTTGCGCCAAGTGAAAAAATTTGGGGCTTGCAAAATTTATTCTAAACAACTTATGAAAGGACTTCCCGAGGAATAGTCGATTTTTATTTTTTCTTATTATCTTTCTTTTTTTTTCCCAGGATTTTTTACTAACTTCACAACAGGTTTTCTAGGTTTTAATAAGACAAAGAAAGTCGTTGGTGAAACGAATTAAATTGATTAACATTAAATTAAAATGAAATTGATTTGATGCGGATTTAACTTAAAGGTATCTGCAAGTCTTCAACATTTTATGCGTTTTTTTTTGGAATCGTATTCGTCATCATGTGGTTTTCTTCGGCCTCCTGTGGGTCTGGTCAAGCTGGTATTTTTCAAGCCTTTTGATCGTCATTTCTATACGACGGCAAAGCTCGGGCTTTAACCAGCTCTTCTTACACTTCTCTTACATCTCGTTGATCCACTATGCGGCGACTTGTGTAGTGTATGGTAAATTACACGCGGTTCGCCGTTGCTTGGACGCTACACACTCTCGCTCGGATAATACCCACTCGATCGATCTTCAGATTAAAAGAGCCCTTATTATTAACAGCGTTCGCTTCGTCCACCATACAAGCAAAAAGAAACTCAATAAAAGACGTGGAAAAACCTTCAACTACACACAATAGAGCAAAATAACACACACTTTAAATAAGATGCAAACGCTAAAATTAAAAAGCGCGAATGAAGAGAACAAAGGATCAAGAAGTGTGTTATTGTTGTCGGTGTGGTATGTCAAGTGGAAATCAAGTGCGGCACTGAAAGCCCCTGAGTTTTAATAACCACTCCACAACGCTGTAATGAACAATTGTTGCCGATGATATTATTTTGCACCTGCATATGTACTTCTTTCAGCACTGACTGTTTTGGTGATTACCGTGTGTGTGTGTGTGTGTGTGTGTCGTTAATGTCGGTTAATTAATCTTTGCTAATTATGATCCTGTCGTCGATATTGTGCGCGCTCGGGTGATTCGTTTGCAATTAAAAAGGCATTTGCTGCGTTCAGCGAATGCACGAAATTCGGGCGATTTTTCACATTATCGATAAATTATCACTGCTGGGATCACACTCTGTGGAGGAAGTTGTACTACTGAGGGGAGGCGTAAAAAGGAAGAAAAGTGTAATTTTCGGTTTTCAATTTACGTTATTTGAGGTACGAAAGTGTCGCCGGATGTGCCACATCGTTATTCAATGCTTAATGTTCCCGTTAACTTCGTCGGTGTTGAAAATTCTGGGGAATGTATTTACCCAAATTTATCGTAAATTAGCCTTGCATAATATGTTTGTGGCTGTTGTCTGCCTGTAATTAGACTTGTTTTTAAATATATTTTTGGGGGATTAGTCGTCCCGTGTTTTCATCTTTTTGCGTGTTCATATTTTGTAAGTTGCCATTTTATACTTTCTTCTGTCGTGTGGTAGTTCCTTCCAGTTTCTTATTCCAGCTTCTTTCAGATCGTTTCTCATCTAACCATCTGTTCCGTGGTCTCCGTCGTCCTCTCTTTAATTTTGGTTCCAGATTGAAATTCACTTCTCTGGTGCTGGATCTATCAAACTCCATACATGCCCTAGCCATTTTGCTCTTACCAGGAGAGTGTTTCAATTGTCCAACACGAATTTGAATGACATTTTTGCACATGTAGTACATATATAGAAATAAATTGTGTTAACGGGATTTTACGCCGTTTTGAGTCGTTTGCCCCAAATAAAATTGAAAGTTTGGAATATATTGCTTTAACAGCATCATTCACTGTATGAATTACGTGGCAAACCATCAACACGCCAGCATATAGACCGACCTTGGCGAGCTTGACGCGAGTTCACGCGCGAAGGTACAGCGAATGCTGCTGTTAATTCAAATCCGTGTTGAATAATTGAAACACACTCCTTGTTAGTTTCTTTACTTTTCTGAATACTAGTCATTTTCCAACTTCTCTTCTATTTCTTTATTTGTCAAAGCTCTAGTTCCTTCGTCCGCCTGTCTTACTCCTCCAAGTATCTTCTTAAATATTGCTAGGGTTTCTTCCTGAAACTTAATCATGCTGATGGTCTCTGCAGTGTACATTAATACTGGTCTTATAAGTGTCCTATATATTTTTATTTTTGTGTTTTTGCTAATTTGTTTGCGGCCTAGTACTTTCGTGTTTACCTAGTATGCTTTTCTTGCTGCTAGTAAATTAGCTTCCATTTCTTGGTAATTCTTCCCTTGGATATTTAAGGTTACTCCTAGGTAGACATATCAAAAAATATCAATATTGATAAATATCGATATATCGGCTTCAACATTTCGATATTTATCGATAATTTCATTTTTCATAATATCAATATATCGATATTGAATTTTTTGGTATCGTTTTGATATGACAATGATGTAATCGCTATCTGAGATGTATTCTTATTATTCTTCAAACTTGGCAGTTTTTCACCATTTTAGGTTCTATATAATAATTCCTAATCAATCGATATTTGTTGGAGTCCTAAGATTAACATCAATATCGATTTTTTGCCACAATAGTATTGTATTGATCTTCCTTTATGTATTATTTATGTATGATCATTGAAAGACTGATAGATCGATATATGTATTATTATTGTTAGAATTACTTTAAATATCGATTTTCGTCATTATCATAAGATTAACAATACGTTTTCAGATTTTATAATTTCAATATACCAACAAATAATCACAAATATAGTTTCGGTACAAAAATATATCACTGTCACTATATATTGTTGGAAACTGTGATTAGTTTTGAAACTCATAAACAGATGGCGTTCTTCTGGAATTTCCATTTGATCGATTTTGATCATATCGATATTTTCAAGGCGATACTTTGATATCGATATATCGAAAAATTGAAATTTCGATTTCAACAAATATCGATATTTCATCATCGTCTGACAAATCTACCCCTAAGTATCTGAAATCGTCTACTATTTCATTAGTTTTTCCCTGATTTTTACTTCTTTCTGCGACATGTTTGTTGTTGTCATCATTTTTGCTTTTTTGTGTTTAATTTCAAGCGTACTTTTCCACTTTTTATTATAATATCTTTTATCATTTCCTTCATGTTTTTTTCCTTGTTTAGTTATTATTTGGCTTCCCAACGTTCTGACTGTCCCTTTCTTGTTTGTGTTCCCAAGTATCTGCGCTAAAAATACATTGAATATTGTTGCTGATAGGGTGTCTCCTTGCCTGATTCCCTTTCCTGTTATAACTGGCTTTGTTACTCCTTTTCTTGATTTTACTGTCGATATCGTATTATATATGTAGTTATTATTATTAATCGTTTCAGCTTATTTGACATATTTTGTTCTTCTTTAATCTTCACTATTTGTTCTCTTTTAATACTATCAAAAACTTTCTGGAAGTCTCGCATAATACGCACGTCAAAAAATGACCGAAATTAAATAAAATTGAAAAGTTCGGTAGCCACGATCCTATTTAGGTTCGTAATATCCTAGAATTATCTATAATCACGTCCGACGCAAGGTATCAAATCGGTCGTCGCGCTGAAAGTGTGAAAATCCGATGGATGCGCTCGCAAACGATCGGGTGATAAGTGATGCGCCTTCGCCGGAATGGTTTATGGCCCGCGGCGCGAACATAAATCCTCCACAGGTAGTCAAAACCATGCGCAATTTGTTCGTGGTTAGCTCTGTAAGCGCGTGTGTGTGTAAGTGTGAGGATGTGTCTGTGTGTATGAGTGCTGTGCGTGTGTGAGAATGTGCGGATGTCGGTCGTGTGCCCCCCGTCCCAGGCCGTGATTTTCACATATTATTTTTACATCAATCAAAGCGCGCCCGCGTCGTCCTGGCCTGCAGTCGGGCAGTTCAGCACTCAATTAGAGCGCGCGGCGGCACACCGGGCGCACGTCGATCAATCTCTCGACGAGCCGCCGCCCGTCCCGGAGATGTCACTCATTCCGTGAGGCGCTCGCGGCGATCGCGAAGAGTGAGAGTGGTCCTGCGGCGCTGCGTGCCGCGAGACCAGATCATGATCGTCCTCGTCGATTGTGATGTTGTCGTGTGCAACATTACCGCGCGCAATGGGATGCCAAGCAGGCAGAAGTATTCCTAAGCAAACAGAAAAGAAGTGCAAGGTGTTCTGCATTGAAGACTACAGGGCGAGGTTTATTTGTACAAGGTTGATCTCACATAGATATTTCTGTTCCTTCTTGGTTTTAAATGATGAAGTGTTCTATTAGGGATGATATTTCTACAATGGTTTCTGTATTCCATCCAAATCTTTAATGATCAAATTAATTTAGAAACAGATCATTGATTGTGATCATATTCTTGGTCCCAACTTTTGGCATACCAATTACCGTACTGAGGAGACAAAATTGGTAAACTTATGACCAGTTTCTGGCCGAAACTTTTGACGTGGTTCTGTCAAAAGCTAAGCTAGCAACTACAAGCAGGGGGCAAATTTATTCCGGGTCTTAAGGCGTGGTGGGTCTCAAAGATTGGTGAATCTGGAGTTACTATTACTCCAAATATGAAGACACTTTGACCCACGTCTCAAAAAAGTTCTTCAACAGTAGGCTAGGTCAACTATATGAGCATCTAGCTTTAGTAAATGGAGTGGTCGGACGTTAAGATCATCTATATGGTGACGACGTGGTTCTATCTGCACAAAGCTGATCTACTGATATTCTAGTTCGTTGGCGAAAACACCGGGGATTTTAAAGCGGCCTATTCGGAAGGGATTTTTCAGTGCTTTTTTTAAATATATTTCGATCCAATCTTTCCAGACCAAGTTTGAAATTAAGAGAATCAAGGTGTTCTGATGAAGTTTACACTTTTGTGTTTCCTTATTACATTCCTCAAGCCGACCATGTTGATCAAGTTCATGATTTCAAAATCTTGAAAAAATACTACTTACTCTAGAATATAAACTAGGCTCTAGATCAGGGGTGGGCGACTTTTTTCAGCATAGGGCCAATTTTCAATTTTCATCCGACAATGCGGGCCAGATCAAATTGAGCGATTTTATATATGTATATATGCAGGGTGTTTGGTGTAAGGTGGAGGATCGGAAAACCACGAATAGGTTGGACGATTCTAAGAACAAAACTCTAATACAAAAATTTCCAATGCACGTTTTGCTTGCGAAGTTCTCCATCTCTCCCTTTTAATGTATTTTGTCTTTGTCTGGTTTTCATAATCATCATCATCTTTGCGCATAGCTTTTGTACCCCGCATTCTCGTCACACTGCTTGCACAATTTTTCATTTATGCCGCGAGCCAACTTTAATATCGTAACGGGCCGGAAGTTGCCCATCGCTGCTCTAGATCACCATCCTCTATGGACATTCAAGATCTACCCTGAAATTAGAGCTTCCTATCATCTATCTATCCTTTATTATCACATTGACCAAGACAGGTCAAGACCAATCATACACCTGGAATTATCTGGAGGAAATTGTTCTTGTGCAGGGTGAATTCATTGGGTTTAAAACTTGGAAACCTCGATTATATTGGAAATATTTTGACTCATAGTTTTTGATGCAAGCCCAGACAAATAAAATTTGAAGGAGACTTAGATTGGCCTGATCATTTCTGTACAAATCCAGCTAAGAGTCGATTGTTGATTTGGACTACATTGATCATGACCAAGTCATGAGAGACTTGGAGAGAATACTGCTTAATCTAGAATCCATGCTAGACTCTAGATCATATCCTGTAGATTTGCAGGCTCTATCAAAAACTAGTAGCTTTCCATAATGAACACTCCAGCTTTTTCAGTCCCATTGCTTCAAATGAAGACCAATCAAGCCGAAACCATGAAAGTTGGTACCAGGAAAAAACATGCATTTGTATTTTTGGTAAAAGCCCGGACGAACGAAATTGAAGAGAGAATTTGCTTGACCTGGAATGATCAGGTTAACAAGTCCAGTCAAAGGTCGATTGTTGATCTACATCACTTTGATCATGTCCATGATTTCAAAGTTTTCAGAGAATACCGCCTAGTCTAGAATCGAAACTAGTCACTAGATCATCTTTGTCTGAGGACATTCAGTGTCCACCCAGGACAAAGAGCTTTCTATGATAAAAGAGAAGTCGAGTTTTTCCTGTCTCATTGATTCAGACCAAGACCACGTCTTAAAATTACCAAGAACAATTGTTCTTATGTAGGTTAGGTTAGGTCTTTTCTGTTTCATTGATTCGGACCAAGACCAAGTCCTGAAATTACCAGAAACAATTTTTCTTGTGTATGTTAAATCTACGGGCTTTAAGATAGACTTCGAAAACTCGATTATATCCGAAATATTTTGACACATGATTTTCAGTACAAGCCCAGACAAACGAAATTGGAAGGAGAACGCGCACGTGTAGGAGAACAAGGATCGGGATCAGTAGCATTCGAGTTCTCGGGTGTAAATATTTAATAATCATGTTTGGAATTCCAAACTCGAATTTCGAGCACGTGCGGCGGCGGCGGCGGCGGGCGGTACTCGCTGGCTAAGCGCATGTCGAAATAAACGAACGTGTTTCCACATTGCTGGCCTAAATGTTGAATGAGTTGCGCTCATCCGCCGCCTTCTCGCCCTCCCAACCCCGCCGCCGCCGCCACCCAACTGCTGCTCTCACACTGCCGCGATATTGTATGCGATAGTTGGCGGCGTAGCCGGGCGCAATGAGGAAATATGCGCCGCTCGGCGAGCTTTTTGTTGGAGCACGCCATTGTGCTGTGTATACAACTTGTACGCGCACACGCGCCCACACGTGGCTACACGTGCAACTCGGCCACGGATGTGTTTCATTCGTTTTTCGTGCATATTGTGCGCATTGCATGAATGTGCCTGCCTGCCTGCCTGCCTGCGAATATCTACATATACGGGTGTGGACTTGTATGTGTATATGGGTGGCAGTGCTAGCGTTGAATATGTGTGGCGGTGTGGCCGCGTTGTTCTTGTGTTCGCGGCAAAGCACGCTCGGGCAGGTGACATGACAGGCGAGTGATGGGCGAGAGTGACGTCTGACAGGCCCTCGCCGCTCTAATCGGCCCGATCTGTCCATCAATCGTGCGCTCGCTCGCGCGCCAGCTCCACACCGCCAACACCACCGCCTCCAAGCGCTGCCGCCCGCCATGCCACCGACCGCCAACCGCCCCCGAGGTGCTATTTCTTGCATACGCGAACTCACACCGCATTCTCACCAACATAACCTGCATAATTCATTTCCATACGTTTTTAATTTTATCACCAAAGCACGTATAATAAAAATATTTATTTTCATGAAAATCTCATCAATATATTTATCTTGAATTTTTACATGAGAAAAAAATAAACGTAAACTCAAGCTGCTACCCATATTTAATATAAATATTAATATTTAAAATTATATTTTGAAATAATAAACATAAATTACTAAAAAAATGTGCACATAAAGCATAATTAATTCAAATTCAATTAAACAATTTGCTTCATTATAATTATATAATGCATAATGCATAATAAATTAAATATTTCTGGTATTCAGCTGCAAAAAACCGTATTAATTTCGTAAGTTTTAATTCGAATTTTGATTTTAATTAATTTCCAACGCTCTGCGAGTGGCGCGTTTGTGCTTATCATAAATACCCGCATTTCCTACACGAAGCGTTTTAAAATTCACCATTCGATGCACTTTATTAGTGCATTTGCATCGCGAAATAAATTATTATTAAAATCGTAATTAATTACGCATCGGATGCGAGACTACGGATAGTGTCCGCTCTCTCCTCCTGCTTATGCGCAGTTTTAATTTTAATTATATCATATTATATTTGGCAAGGCAAACAATGCCAATTTTTGCGTTGTGCAGCGAAGTGCATTTCGGGTATTTGAATTTTATGCATTTATTTAATCATTTTGATGCATTAATATTTCACGTGCGACTGCACACTGAGGCACAGCCACAGTTTGCACCGGCGGGCGAATATGCAAATTGAGGAAATATTTATATGTATATATTGCGCAAATGGAAATATCGCAGCTCGGGAAACAAAACAAGGATGTCGCGTCGGCTGGAATTGCATAAATTCTGCCATTGTGGATTTGATGTAATATTTATAAACCTGCAAACTTTTTTGGGTTTTCGTTGGCATCACAGTGATTTCGGTTGGTGTGCTTTATATTTTTAATTGAATTGGATGCAAAACAGGATATTCGGAGTGGTATCGTGGATGTATTGTATTCATTGGATACTGGAAAAAGCTATCGAATTCGTCAACTGGGGCAAAGGGGGCAAGAAAATGAGTGTGAGGCGCGCTATTAACGTTGTTACCGACAACTCTTTCAAGATACCTATTGGTATTCTTCGGAAGAGTTTCTTCATTACCTTATTAATATTCGAACCAATCTTTCCTGACCAAGTTGGGATTAAGAGTAACAACGCGGTTTGATGGGTTTCCTGCTGAGTTATTTCATAAGACTGAAAAGATCATTCCTCAGAAAATCCACTTAAGATCATCCACATGGGCTACTGGGTCCTCGTTCTGCCTGTTCAAGACTAATTTATTGGTATTCCGATTCGTTCTCGCAAACCCAAGGAATTTGTAAACGTCATATCAGAGAATCCGTCCCGCTCCGAGACACATAGGTTCTGCAGCATTGTTTTTGTTCCACAAGAAGCAGGGTGCTGGTCTAATCTCAAAACCCCCATTCTGGATAACCAGTCCAATTTTTGTTTTACGTAGTATATTTTACTACTCAACCAGGAAATAATTCTACCTGACATTTATGCTTATATAGAGTAGGAAGAAAAAGATGTCAGGGAAGCGATTCTTCAATGCCTAATTAAAATATTTCAAACTAAAAGGATCAAATTGTTCGGATGGGTTCTGATGGGTGTTCCTATTGTGTTCCTTCAATCTATTGGCATAAACATTGACAAAATCATCGACATGGTGTACTGGAGACCTGGTTCTATCAGTCCAAGGCCAATCTACTGGATATCCCTCTTCTCTTTCGTAATCCGCAGGGATTTTTAAAGCATTTAATCGGGGAAGAGACCATTAATATTAATATATTTCGATCCAATCTTTCCTTCGTTATGGGAAACAATACAACTATTAGAGGAAAACGCAGGCAGCAATTCCAGGAATTCGGTGATTGTTGATTTAATGCAATATTTATAAACCTACAAACGTTTTTGGGTTTTCTTTGTCATCGCAGAGAATTTTGTCCGGTATGTTTCCATTTTTAATTGAATTGGATGCAAAACAGGTTATTCTAAGTGTTGTCGTGGATGTATTGTATTCATTGGAAACTGAGAAGAGCTATCGAATTCGTCAACTGGGGCAAAGGAGGCAAGAAAATGAAGGTAAGGTGCGCTATTAACGTTGTTAACGACAACTCTTTCAAGATACCTGTTGGTATTCTTCGGAACAGTATTTTCATTACCATATTAATATTCGAACTAATCTTTCTTGCCCAAGTTGGGATTAAGAGTAACAACGCGGTTTGATGGGTTTCCTGCTAAGTTACTTTATTAGACTGACATGAAGCAGGATGCTGGCATAACCTCAAAACCTCCAATCTGGAGGCCCAGACCAATATTTGTTTTACGTTGTATATTTTATCACTCAACCAGACAACTACTATATTCTATTCTATTCTAAGCATATATGCTTATATAGAGTAAGAAGAAAAAGATGTCAGGGACGCGATTTTTCAATGCCTAATTAATATATTTCAAACTAAAAGGATTAAATTGTTCTGATGAGTTCTGATGGGTGTTCCTATTGTGTTCCTTCAATCGATTGACATAAACATCGACAAAATCATCGACATGGGGTACCGGAGACCTGGTTCGGTCAGTCCAAGGCCAATCTATTCGATATTCCTGTTCGTCCTTGAAAACTCAAGGTATTTTAAGCGTCACATCAGAGGAGAGATTCTATTTCGATTTAATTTTTCCTGACCAAGTCGGAACTAAGAATATCAATTTGTTCTGATGGGTTACCTTAGCACATCCAGGTAAGATCATCGACATAGAGTTCTGGCATTCAGTTTCTATCTAAACAAGGCCAATCTCTTGGTATTCCTCTTCTCTCTCTCGTAAACTTCGGGGATTTTTAAAGCGTTTAATCAGAGAAGAGAGTTCGATATCCTATTAATATATTTCGATCCAATCTTTCCTTCGCAAAGAGAAATATCGCAAATCCTGGAAAAAAACATGGAAGCCACGTACAATTCCATAAATTCTTCGATTATGGATTTGATGTAATATTTATAAACCTACAAACTTTTTTGGGTTTTCGTTGACATCGCAGTGAATTTCGACCGGTGTGTTTCCATTTTTAATTAAATTCGATGCAAAACAGGATATTTTGAGTGGTGTCGTGGATATGTTGTACGCATTGGAAACCGGAAAATGTTATCGAACTCCCAATCGCGGCAAAGAAAGCAGGAAGATGTGGGTAAGACGCGCGCAGGCATTTGCTTTACCTTAACGACAACGCTGTTAAGATAAATGCCCATTCGAGGAAATCCTTACGAGCACTTCTTTCGACTCCTCGTCGCCGTGCCGCCCCTTTACTGGGCTTTATCCTCTCGCGCTCGTTTTCTTCGCTACCCGGCGCGGGTGCAAGTGTGTCACCTTTGTTTCATCGTGTGCAGTCACTCTTTGCGTTTGCTTCATGTAGCGTCTTGCGCGGTGGCATGGACTTTTCTCTAAGAGAAGCGGGTTTTCCCGGGATTTTCCTCGTGTATGCGCATGGTTATGGCCCGATACGGTGGAAATCCCATGGTGGCTCCACGGCCATCGTTACAAACGCAGTTACCGTTTCATTAGTACCAGATTTAGATAGCGATCGTATTGCCTTTACTCGCAATGTCGAATGCCCCAGCAATGGATTGGTATGTGGGCATTATGGTCCGTTAGATTGCTACCGATTGTGTTGATTACTATATTATACAGGGTGCAATATATTTTCATTATTATCCCAAATTCACCGAATGTCTATTTCGATTGTTTTCTGGCACTACAAAAACTTCTTCAATGATGTTTCCTTCTGATAGAGGATCTTATAATAATGATAGAGAATGCTTACTGATAGTCATAAGCAACTTCATTGAATATTCCACTTTGAAACATGAAAAGTCATAGCACATCCTGATACTAAATGACTTCAACCTATCGACGTTTAACTTCAGAAATGTTTCTTTAAAGATTGATTTAATACATTTAGGATTGATAAATATAGTTACGAAAAACCTGGATAGCTTTTTTTCGTTTATAGATCGCGATAAGTGAACGAAAAAAAATGTATGGCAGTTCGGTGAGCAGGAACTGGATGCAATAAGAGCAATAGAAAACACACATGCGTTTGTGAAGCTTGGTCGCGCGGCGGCGGGCGTTTTATTGTCGCATAAACACCGCTAGTAAATCGCGTAAAATACACTCCGGAACGATGCAACTGCCGGAGGAAATGCGCTGGAAGGACAGCGAGAAAGAACTACGAGCATCATTTCGTGGGCCGTACTTCATCTGCACCCTGTTAAACATACATGAAACGAACGCGTGCGCCTGCGACCATACTTACATACACGTACTCGCAGCAGCTGAAAGGGAGCTGGCAGCGTTGGCTATCCGAATGCGTTTTTATTTGTTTACTTTGCTCGAAGGAGAGGGCAAAATAAACGTCGGCGGGTATGCGTAGTTGGTATTAACTTTATTGTTAGTGCCATGTTTATTGGGGATGTTCGTGGTTTTAGTGTCCATTAAATGTAAGTAAAATTGGGTTGAGCATCAAGTTTATTTCATTTCTTCTTAGTTTTTTTTTATAAACCATTTAGAAACATTTTTAAATCTTATTAAATGAAACTTAAATGTTTAAAGGGAAATAATAGAAAGACAAATTGACAAAAAATAAGGCTTTAAACAGGTATAGAATTAATTTCTTAGAAAATAATTTTACCTGAGGCGTTGCAGTTTTTGTAGGTCCTTTGATAAAGTTACCAGGAATGTGAAATCGCTCTACTATTTCATTTCTTCTTAGTTTTTTTTTCTAAACCATTCAGAAACATTTTTTTAACTTTATTAAATGAAACTTAAATGTTTAAAGGGAAATAATAGAAAGTCAAATTCACCAAAAATAAGGCTTTAAACAGGTATAGAATTAAATTTCTTAGGAAATAATTTTACCTGTGCCGTTGCAGTTTTTGTAGGTCCTTTGATAAAGTTACAAGTAATGTGAAATCGCTCTACTATTTCATTTCTTCTTAGTTTTTTTTTTTCTAAACCATTCAGAAACATTTTTTAACCTTATTAAATGAAATTTAAATGTTTAAAAGGAAATAATATAAAGACAAATTCACCAAGAATAAGGAATTTAAAAGGGTACAGAATAGAATTAATTTCTTAGGAAATAATTTTACCTATGGCGTTGCAGTTTTTGTAGGTCCTTTGATAAAGTTACCAGTAATGTGAAATCGCTCTACTATTTCAAAAATAATGTATATATTTTATAGGCTATCAACCCTGAGGTTTTTCCGCCGTGTTTGTACATATATTTGTGTGTTTACAATTTGTATTTTGTTTTTGTTGTGTAGTTGTTGGGTGTTGAATGTTGAGTGTAGAGAGTTGAATGTTGAGTGTTGAATGTGTAGTGTTGTAAGTGTTTATGGTAAGTTGTGGGTGAATAATATTCACCCGGTGGATTGCCCACCTCGGGGAATCGAACCCCGTCCTCCTACGTGGTTCGCCGAGACGCTACCACTAGGCTGCCCAGGTGGGCTACTATTTCATTTCTTCTTAGTTCTTCTTTTTCTAAATCATTCAGAAACATTTTAAAATCTTATTAAATGAAATTTAAATGTTTACAGGGAAATAATATAAAGACAAATTCACCAAAAATAACGAGTTTAAAAGGGTACAGAATAGGATTAATTTCATAGGAAATAATTTTACCTGTGCCATTGCAGTTTTTGTATGTCCTTTGATAAAGTTACCAGTAATGTGAAATCGCTCTACTATTTCATTTCTTCTTAGTTTTTTTTTTCTAAACCATTCAGAAACATTTTTTAACTTTATTAAATGAAATTTAAATGTTTAAAGGGAAATAATATAAAGACAAATTCACCAAAAATAACGAGTTTAAAAAGGTTCGGAATAGGATTAATTTCTTAGGAAATAATTTTACCTGTGGCGTTGCAATTTTTGTAGGTCCTTTGATAAAGTTACCAGGAATGTGAAATCGCTCTACTATTTTATTTCTTCTTAGTTTTTTTTTTCTAAACCATTCAGAAACATTTTTTAACTTTATTAAATGAAATTTAAATGTTTAAAGGGAAATAATAGAAAGTCAAATTCACCAAAAATAACGAGTTTAAAAAGGTTCAGAATAGGATTAATTTCTTAGGAAATAATTTTACCTATGGCGTTGCAGTTTTTGTAGGTCCTTTGATAAAGTTACCAGGAATGTGAAATCGCTCTACTATTTCATTTCTTCTTAGTTTTTTTTTCTAAATCATTCAGAAACATTTTTTAACTTTATTAAATGAAAGTTAAATGTTTAAAGGGAAATAATATAAAGACAAATTCACCAAAAATAAGGAGTTTAAAAGGGTACAGAATAGGATTAATTTCTTAGGAAATAATTTTACCTGTGCCATTGCAGTTTTTGTAGGACCTTTGATAAAGTTATCAGGAATGCGAAATCGGTCTACGTCCACGTCTACCTCGCGGCGGTATACGTAGCAGCTTGTGGCGGCTTAGTTGGCAGAATCAACATCACAGAGATCCGTCGCCGCGATCGCTTTATCAAAGACCCAGCATTCTTTTTGCAAGCCAACCCGGGTTGTTCATTCTTCGTCAAAATCGACATGAGCGCGGGCGCGTTCCCCACACACACTGCAGCTCTTCGGCCACAACGCTGCCGCAACATTTGCATGGGCATAATTTACGGCGGAGCGTGTTTGTTTATGCGGGGACGCGAAGCGCGCGGAATTAAATCGGCGCGGATCGACGACGGTGGCGTATAAGGACATCGGCGGGTTTGAAAAATCGACGCTGATCGTAAATTACGCGGCGGCGCGCGGCGGCATTCAGATGAGTCGATGATAGTCGGGCGGCTGCCCGGCCCAACTTTATCTACCCGATGCCGATGCCATTTATGCAGATCGACGTACACACCACCAACACACATACTCTCACGCATGTGAGCCGCCGTAGTATGCAGATACAGATGCGACTTTTCGATTTGGCGTTTCGTCTCGTCTCTTGGTGCGCATTCTTTTTCCACGGCTGCGAAACGGATAAACTCCGACAAGTGCGGGTTTCTTCGCTTGATAATTGTCAGCGTGTATCTGCATCTTAAATCTGTTTCAATGTAGCTTTTAAATATCTGCGATTGCAGCGCAGTTCTAAACTTGTAGATACAAAACTCTGATATTTAATTATTTGCCTTCGTAGGGCGTTGATGATAAATATATTTGTAAGAATACATTTTATTGATATCACATATGTTATCTACGTACGAAATGTTACGTTAAATTAAAATCTAATGCTTTACAACAATCCCTGGAATTTGTTCGTTTTATTAACATAATTTCTTCCGTGTTTTAGTTAAAAAATTCTTGATTTTGTGATTTTATTGAGGAAATTTAAAAAAAATGCATGGGCGATGTCACAAGCTGGTCAGGCGCATTGACTCACTTGTTATTCAGCCATGTGACAAAAGCAGATTGAAGCAAATATGACACGAATTATTTGTGGTATAACTTTTATCAGATTGACATTATATACTTGGCATAAACGTTATTGTATCATGTATTATTGTATCATACTTTCTCTATATGACATGTAAATATGAGAATGTGCTAGCATTTACAAGTGCCCGAAATTATGAAATTTGTTGTAAGTAACTTGAGGAGCGGGACATAGGTAAATCATAAACTTTTCAAAATCTTCAATAATGGGTTAACACACCAAAAATCGATGATATCAACTTGGGATTAACGTAATTTGATTAAGCAAGTCTTCTTCTAGAAGATTTGTAAATATAGCAATGTGATGGGTACTACAAATGCCAGAAAACTTCAAATTTGTTTGATTAATTTACATGGCGGTATTTGGACAAATCAGCAATTTTCAGATATTTTGATAGTGGGTTAACTTACAACAGATCGGTAATATCAACTTGAGATTAATGTCATTAAATTATGCAACTCTTCTTCTATAAATTAATGTAATATAAGAATGTGTCTGCATTTACAAATGCCCGAAATTTCCAATCTTGTTGAATGTAATTTAAATGGCGGTATATTGGCGAATCAGCAAATCTTCAGAGTGTTTGATAGTTGGTTAACTAAGACAGATCGGTGATATCGACTTGGAATTAACGTCATTAGATTAAGCAACTCTTCTTCTATAAGGTGCATAAATATAAGAATGTGTTTGCATTTACAAATGCCCGAATTTTCCAATTTTGTTGAATGTAATTTAAATGGCGGTATATTGGCGAATCAGCAAATCTTCAGAATGTTTGATAGTGGATTAGCTAAGACAGATCGATGATATCGACTTGGAATTAACGTCATTAGATTAAACAACTCTTCTTCTATAAGGTGCATAAATATAAGAATGTGTCTGCATTTACAAATGCCCGAAATTTCCAATTTTGTTGAATGTAATTTAAATGGCGCTATATAGGCGAATCAGCAAATCTACAGAATGTTTCATAGTACGTCAGCTTACGACAGATCGGTGATATCGACTTGGAATTAACGTCATTAGATTAAGCAACTCTTCTTCTATAAGGTGCATATATATAAGAGTGTGTCTGCATTTACAATTGCCCGAAATTTCCAATTTTGTTTAATGTAATTTAAATGGCGCTATATGGGCGAATCAGCAAATCTTCAGAATGTTTGATAATGGGTTAGCTAAGACAGATCAGTGATATCGACTTGAGCTTAACGTCATTAGATTAAGCAACTCTTCTTTTATAAGGTGCATATATATAAAAATGTGTCTGTATTTACAAATGCCCGAAATGTCCAATGTTGTTGAATGTAATTTAAATAGCGCTATATGGGCGAATCAGCAAATCTTCAGAATGTTTGATGGTGGGTTAGCTAAGACAGATCAGTGATATCGACTTGAGATTAACGTCATTAGATTAAGCAACTCTTCTTTTATAAGGTGCATATATATAAAAATGTGTCTGTATTTACAAATGCCC
>JAODAC010009397.1:0-12973 GCA_027575185.1 Mimaenictus wilsoni
AATAAATTTAATTGTTTCAATTTGTTACTTATTTTGTATGATACAGGGCCTAAAAATGGAATTTTAACATAGATTCTGTGTGTGACATCACTACAGTTATCTCTTAGCAGCACTACAAATTATTTAGAAGTATTTATTCGTAGTCCTTCAATATCTCCCATGGTTCTTCGAAACTTATAGATACTTCTTTATATCGAAAGTATCGAACTATATCAAATGATTTCTAGAAAGAGTTGTATTGAATTCTTTCAGGACTTGATCCAATGATTTTAGAAAACCAGAATATCCGTTATATTAGTACCAACAACTCATACATTGCAACAATGTAATAAGATGATTCTTAGAACGAATTTTACCAGCTTTCATCTCAGTAATGACAACATTTTCTCAAATCTTCACAGAACTCCAGCTGGAATGCAATATGTTGGCCGCCAGCCCAAGAAACAAAGAAACCCCAAAACAGACAGCTGTTTGTGATTGGCGACCGGTGTCTGGGGACCCCAAAAGGTCTCGTCCAGCAGCCACGACAATGAGTCCCCCAAGTGTAAACGCGACTCTGGCCGGGCATTATGCGGTGTGCGCGCTTAATGCTCGTGGAAATAAGACTTGGAAAATTGCGGCATCGCAGCAGGATTTGCCGCAAATCCGCCTCGGCTGACACCGACACCGCATTCGCATCCGACATCATCCGCACCCATCTCAGCCAAGCGCGTTTGGCTGGGTTTTCTTCGTCGAGTCGAGGCGAACTCGAAAACCGCCGGCGGCCGCATCATGGACACGTAAAAAGGTGTCTACGAAACGACACCGACGCCACCGAGCTGCGAGATGCAGCGGGATGAAATATTACAGCTGCGCCAACACGGAAATAACATGCTATTAATTAATACGCTCGGATTTTAATTTAAACTTATCCCCCCCTACGCTCGCGTCCGTGCCACGACAAAACTTTCGCCGCGCGAGCGGGCGGCCGGAGAAATATCTCTTGGAAATTACTCCAAGTCGACGGCGCGCCGCCCCTCGTGCTCATACCACCGTGAGCCGTCGCTTGTCAAAATTTATTCAAATTTTATGTTTTCCGTGTTCTCGAACCAGCTACTTTATTTCCTGCCATTTTTCATGTTATGCAAACTAAGACAGTGTTGCTCAAACATTTTTACCTATTAGAAGAGTTTAAATATTCTTCAATGTTTCCCATGGTCCTTCGACCATTCTGCACTTTTCCTTAGTGGTCCTTCGAACCGGATCCTTGCAAACTTTTCCCTTGTTACTTCTTCAAAGTATTTCTTCTTCTTCTACTTCTTGTTTAGGCATTTTGCCTGTTCCTGCTTCAGTCCGGGTTTAAGTAGTCACTAAATCTCTTACGAGATCTTCCCAGGGATCTTTTTCCACCTGGCGATTTATCTCGGGCTATTCGGACTATTCTTGTTTCATCCATTCGCCCTATGTGGTCGTTCCATTCGAGCTTTCGGTTCTTGCACCATAGCACAATGTTTTTTTGTTGTTGTTGCAAGCTCTTCGGATGTCTTCAAAGTATTTGAATGTCTTTATAATAGTCTTCAATACTGCTCTTGGTCCTGCGAACAGATTCCATCAAAACTTTTCAAGGAAGTCGCCTATATTCTTATTCGTATCGAAAACATCTCTTCTGCCACCTTAGCAATAGACCTTCGATATTCGCCATGGTCCTTCGAACCAAATTCTTCTATTCGTTTTCTTCGTGGTCCTTCGAACCGGAACCTTACAAACTTTTCCCCTATTGCTTTTTCAAAGCACTTGAATATATTTATCACAACTTTTCAAGTACTTGTGACACCTCTTAGCAGCTTTTCAAAGCATTTCCTGTTCCTATCCATCAATAGACTTTCGATTTTCGTCATGGTCCTTCAAACCGGTTCTTCCAAATTTTCCCTTACCACTTTTCAAAACATTTGCCTGTAGTTAATAATAGTCTACAATATTGTTCATGGTCCTTCGAACCGGATTCTTTCCAACTTCTCCCTTACCCCACACTTCTTATGCCCATTAAACTAAACGTATCACATTTTAGGAAACACTGAACTAACGAAAGACAAAGTTCTATGTCATAACATGTTATTCAGTAATCACTTCTTTATAGTTCCCTTTCGGCACCGGATAAAAGCCTCTGCCTCGAGGCAACTTCATATGAAGTTAGGAGATGACAGGATAAGAAGCCGTAAATATTTGCGTTTGCAATAATTCCTGGGCGACCCGAGGTATGAAGGCGACATGCGTGCCAATTTATGAGGCGTAGTAAAAAAGATCGCCGACTACAAAAGGGGTCCGTTTCGTTCGCGCTGGGTTCGCAAATAAAATCACAAATACGCCACACATGAATTATGTTTCCGGCGCGGCGGCAGGCAAACACGACGGCGACGGGCAGCGGGTTCCGTGCGTCCATGGTCCTTCGGCCTTCGTAGATCCACTTGTCGCGGCGTTGAATCAATAACACGAAGGACCCATGGCCGGCCGGCAAACGTCCACGCGATTACCTATTGTAAAATGTGCGCCGAGCGGATTTGTATTGAAACAAACTGCTTCCGGAAAACGCTGACGCTTGCCCAGCGCACACCGCACAGATTTCGCTGACTTGCGGTTAACTATTTACTTAACAAACGACTGCAATTGCAAATGTTTGCGTATTTTAATCTCCAGAATAATTGCAATCATCAATTTTTATCAACGTAAATCGTTTGTTTATATTTCTTCGATTATTTAAACAACGAAACGCCGTTTTTGTACTACCCAGCTAGGTTATGTTAGCTTATGTTATGTTCTGTTAGCTTATGTTATGCTAGATTATGTTTGGTTACTTTAAATTAACCTAGGATATGTTAGGTGCTCCATACCCTACATAAAACTACATATGTATGAACTTCATATTGCACAATATAGATGGTCGTAAAGCAGAACGATGGAATTAATATCTATTCAAATCGCTGTGATAAACGAGATTTTTTAAAAACTCACGTACAACTTCCGCCGACGGGACAGGCCAGTTTGTGCCAAGTGCGCCATAAAACCACTCGAAAACATGCAAACACGCGTTTAAAATACACTTTATTACTCATATCGCATGCAAACTGCGAAAAGTTAACCGGTGTTTCATACAGATTTACATTATTGCGGCTTCGTTAGTTCGTTTCTTGGTTGGAAACATCTGCATGGATACTTTTTCCATAACTTGGCAACGTTGGAAATAGATTCATTATAACTTTTCTAAATGCAGAAAACACAAACTTTAAGGCGATTAGCAAAAATACTATGTCGGAAACAAGTTCAGATTTATGTTTACTACTTCCGTATCAAAACGTATCTTGCTGTAAACTTTTCTGGAAAATTACATTAATTTTGATACATTGAGCAGCATCTGTTAGTGACTAGAAGAACTAAACTTAAAATTGCGAAATTGCAGTTTCCTATAATTTTCTTTTTGCATATTTATTCAAGATATAAATAAATGTAAAACATATTCTTTTACTTATTGCAGTATAAAAGTAATTTATAATCTAACGACGTTTAAAATCAAACTTTTTACATTCTTAGAACAAACTTAACCTAGAAACGTATCAGTTACTGTATGATTGTGATGATTACCTCTTCTTATCATTTGAGATTAGAAAGTATGTCGGTTGTTATTATTTTTGAAATAAAATAAAATATATTTTTATGTCTATGTTTGAATTCGGACATCGAGGATCCTGGGCAATATTCGTCCTGTCAATTATGCTCGTTCGTACTCGGTATTCACCGAACTCATCGAGTGCATTTTGACAGATAGTTACACTGATGTTTGGGTTGCCTATATTCAATCTCTAACATTGGTAAATTTACATCAAAAAAGGTAAACGTTTGTATTAAATCTACAAGTTTGTCAAATATATCTTAAAATAGCCCTTATTTTCGTCGGATTGTGAGTTAATTTATATACTATGTAAAAATATGTTAAAAGGACGAGCTACAAGCTTGGCAAATCGCTATGTCTATTCCAATGTTCCGTTTTTCGAAATTAAAACTAGTATAAAATGGTTATAAATTATTTTATAATAAACCATCGATTTGTTATAAAATAATCTATCTAGGCATCTTTTATTTTCGTTAAATTTGGTTCAAAAACGCTAAAGTTATGTACACTGAAACTCTTTAACTCGAATTTCACTCTTTTGTCAACTTCTTGAACGTTAAATTATAAAATAAAGACTAAATAATAATAAATTAACTTATAAACTTCCAATGTGGAGAAAAAAGAGGTTTATTTTACTATTACAATAAGCTTAAAGTTACTTAAAAGTATAGTATAATGATATTAGACAAACTATACTAAAATTGGACAATTAGACAAATGTCTAGCGTCGTTTGAAGCCGTACTTTTTGCGTTCATAAAACAGATCAGTTTTAGAACTACCCAAATTCACAATTTTCGGGCAACCATCCCTATCTTTTTCTTGAATTGTGCATTCTTTACAGTAGTATGCATCAGATACACCAGGTCCTCCACAGATTACGCAGCGTCCTTGATACGAACCGTAGTTACATTCATCACAAATTCTCACCAGGGTACAAGGACGCACGTAAGAATCGCAAATCACGCATTTACCATCGCATTTTTCACATAAACGACCGATTGCTACGCCTGGTTGTTTTCGACAGAAGATCAAATCTGGATGATGCTTAGCCATTATGTATATGACTTTACAAATGTATCTGAGAGCAAATGTTAAATATATAAATCGATATCAATAGTTTTGTTATCAATTTGATAACAAAAAGTATAAATCAATACTATGAAATTGATACTTTCCACTTTCTATGACAAAAAGTACCGATACTTTCAGGTTTCAACACCATATGAAGAAGAAAAATGTGATAATATATTAGTATAAAGACTTACCTTCTTTTTATTGTTTGCAGTAATGTTCCTAGAGCTGAATATAACCTCAAAATGTGATCGGCTTATTTATCTGCAACTAATCGTGAAATTAATGAAAATCTACCACGTTTTTATTATCTAAAATCCACTATTTAATGTAATTCACCACACCTCAGTCTTTTCTTTGTTATTCCAAGTTTTCTGTGCCGTTTTCTACGAATTATCACTCTCTGAAACGATGCATGTTGCTAAACTGACAGATGAAAAAAGTTAGGTTAAGAACTACAACTTGTGCTTGGCAGTTTGTAAACTTTTCTAATTTTCAAGTGTTAGTCCAAATACCAGCAATTACTTCACTATAAACAACTTAAAATAATCTAAAATGAGTGCTTCCACATCAATAACAGTGAAAAATGTCACACACGGTGCATTAATCGACGAGCTTCGCGTATTTATCAAGGCAACGACAACGAAAACGAATATAACTAATATTGAGCTTACAAAGTCATGCCTTTTTCTACTTAAACACCTTCCTGCAAGTCGTTCAGCCGGTTTACATTACTTAAAGACCGTTTTTGACGCTGCTGCTTACAACCACATCGTTAGACTTGAGGTAAATTGTATTCAACACTTCATTATTGTTCACAATAAAATTATTCACCATATGAATGCGTTTTCAGAAAGAATTAAACACAGGAAAACTTCCACCCGCAAATGAGTATGATGAATGGATGATCAACGATGTGTATAGTCTGCTGATCAATTTCGTGACAACGAATGGAGAATCTTGGGCGCCGATTATTAGCACTTGGTCGTTGGAGTTACTCGGTGAAATTTCCAGTCATTATGCCAGTCGGGTGCGTATCATTGGACTCAACGAGTCGCTACAGTTGTGGATGAATTGCAGATCCACCAAGACATTGATCGATATAACCACGCAGTGTTTGGGATGTTTGATGCATTCGAATACAGAGGCTTGTATCAGTGCTTTATTGGATACTTCAGTTAAACATTCGCCACATTTTGACTGGGTTGTTGCACACGTTGGCAGTTGCTTTCCACAGACGGTTATTGAAAGAGTGCTGTTCTGTGGTTTGAAGGACTACTGCGAAAGTAAGTCGTATAGGCAAGGGATTGAGTCGCCGAAGATGAAGTCGGTGGTTGGGATTGTTGGACATTTGGCGACAAGTCATCCACTGAGTATACAGAAGGCATTACTGGATTTATTTAAGGTATTTATAAAGGCTTCAGATTTTCTCTGTTTTTGTTTGTTTGTTTCTCTGCTTTTTAAAGTTTTTTTACCTTCAGAAAATGTTCGAATATAAATCAGAGTTTTTTTTTCGATTTAGGCCAACTATGAACCACGTAAAATAGTTTCCCATGATTATGTTTCTCTCCGCATTCTTCTCTTCCAGTACTCCTTCATTCTTTCTCCATGATGTTTTTTCTTTCTTCTGTCCATTTTGCTCCAGTCTTCTTTTTTTTTCCTTTTCTTGGAACCCCCCGAATCCCCTAATCTTTTTCCTTAATTATTTTATATTCTCCACCTCCCCTTCATCTATTTTCATTTCTTGCATGTCCCTCCGAACCTCTTTGATCCAAGTTAGCTGTGTTTTGGGTTTATGTCGAAGAAATTGAATAGTTTCTTTGTCAGTCTTCCTTCGTTCATTCTTTTGAGGTGTCCGTAAAAGGTTACCCTTCTCTATTCTTGTGTAGATCTCACTATTGATTCTCAGTTTTTTTTTCGGCTGTCGTCATGTTAGGAGCAGATAAACCAACACTCTGGGACTCACAATCTCAGTTTTAATCATGGAATGAACACCTATCCATGCCCCAAACAGAACTATAAATCAGAGGTTATTTATATTAGGGTATTTTCGAACTATTGGCTTATGTGTAGACTAAATTCTTTAAAAATTACAGTCCTGCATAAACGAAGAAGACGAAACAATCCACCACAATGAAATCTATAGCAAAGCAACCGTCCCGTTTCTCATACAAATCTTCGTCCTCTCCGACACAATGCTGAATGCAATCAGTGACAAATCAAAGAACATCTCACCGTACACACTATAGCCCGCCTTTACACTATGACCAATGATTGGTTCAATTTAGGCCAACTATGGACCACGTAAAATAGTTTCCCATGATTATGTTTCTCTCCTCATTCTTCTCTTCATTTTGCACCAGTCTTCTTTTTTTTCCTTTTCTAGGAATCCCCCGAATCCCCTAATCTTTTCCCTTAATTATTTTATATTCTCCACCTCTCCTTCATCTATTTTCATTTCTTGCATGTCCTTCCTGACCTTCTTGATTCAAGTTAGCTGTGTTTTAGGTTTTTGTCGAAGAAATTGAATAGTTTCTTTGTCAGTCTTCCTTCATTCATTCTTTTCAGGTGTCCGTAAAAGGTTACCCTTCTTTTATAGATATATAGACAATATCAGACACAATGAGTCTGATATTTTCTCTATTCTTGTGTAGATTTCACTATTGCTTCTCAGTTTAATTTTTTTTTCGGCTGTCTGCATGTTAGGAGCGGATAAACCAACACACTGGGACTTACAATCTCAGTTTTAATCATAGAATGGACACCTATCCCTTCCCCAACCATATTTTAAAATACAACACATGATGAAAATGTCTCTGAACAAAACTATAAATCAGAGGTTATTTATATTAGAGTATTTTCGAACTATTGGCTTATGTGAAGACTAAATTCTTTAAAAATTACAGTCCTGCATAAACGAAGAAAACGAAACAATCCACCACAACGAAATCTATCGCAAAGCAACCGTCCCGTTTCTCATACAAATCTTCGTCCTCTCCGACACAATGCTGAATGCAATCAGTGACAAAATCAAAGAACATCTCACCGTACACACTATAGCCCGCCTCTACACCATGACCAACGATTGGTTCAAATTTTTCGGCTCTATTGATGCACTCCAAGAAATCGTCGTCGGTTTGATCATGAAATGTGCGAAAGGTGGCGAATATATCATCGAGTTGCTCCTCAATTGCATTGCTCTTAATAAACGCAAAGATACTCGCCGAAAGTACGAGGACATAAGCAATTGGACGCGGGATTTACTCGAATGTGTGCTGGAGGAAGTCGATTATAAAGTGCGTTTCCACAGCGCAAATCATGCCATGCCTGCAGTATTCCTAAATTCGCTGATTTATGACATCGATAATATCTATCAACTTTTGTTGAGTGATGACGATCTCACGGCTCAGACAGCAGCCAGATTGGTGGTTTATATTGGCGTTGTTAGTGGACCACTCTTAATTCAGGCACTTTCGTTTTTATTGCAAAATGCAAAGCAGCCGACGCATTTGGCTTATCTTGTGCGAATTTTAAACAACGAATTGATTACGAAGAATGAATCGCCTTACGCCGAGAAGGGTGGGCATTTCTCGATTGTGCTACAGCATATTTTGGATAAGGATTTCGTTAGGATGAAAGGATGTACGACGGCTTCGGAGTATGAGAAGTTTGAGCAGATGTGGAGTAACATTTTATTGCTTTTAAGGTAAGAACTATTTTTCTATTAGAATTTTGTAGAAATGGGCATGGGAAAACGTCTTACAGAGTTTCAAAAATGCATCGCTTTTAAAGATTTGTAGCGTCATTATTCAAATTCTCACTGATTTTGGAATGACCTTATTCGAAACAGCAATTCTTCCCCTTTCTTACGACGCCAAGAGAAGTTTCTTAACTTTATCAATTTAGTTGGAAAATTCGATTTTCAAACGATGGTCTTTCAAAAATTCATTGGTTTCCAAGAGTTGCAGTTTGAACTTTCATAGAGTTTAGGATGACCTTATTCGAAACAGCATCTCTTCCCCTTTCTTATGACGCCAAGAAAAGTTCTTATCTTCATTAGTTTGTCGATAAATTTGATTTTCGAGTTTTTCAATGCTTCACAATTTCATCACCTTATTAGCATCACCACAGATTTACGAATAACCTTATTCGAAATAACAACTCGTCTTCTTTTATGTTACATCGAGAAAAGTTTCTTATCTTTATTAGATTAGTGGATAAAATAGATTTTCCAAATCCGGTTTTCCAAAGTTTCAAAAATTCATACATTTTCGAATTAAATATTGTGTTCATTAATTATTTTTTTTTGTGTTTTATAGATGGGAGAAATCAAACATCTTCATGTTAAAATCGAAATGCATTTCGAAAGGTATTGAATACAATTTAACCGAACTAACCGGCATCTTCCGAAATAAGGTCCTCAATTCTAAATGTTCGCATATGTTATGCGAAGCTTTGGACCTATTAGATATACCAAATGCGAATCGCTTCCAAATGCCTGTTCAAGTCACTCTGAATTACGTCCATGGAGCTGTTAATTATTTCTTTTTATGCTGCGATGAAACAGGTATGTGCAATTTAAATCGTACCGAAATTTTCCTGTTTTTTTTTTAATGTAATCGATATATCTAGATGAACAACTGCGAATGCGTGGTTTTAAACAAGCCCGAAGCGTTTTGAAAAAACTCTGTTTGCACTCAAAGATTTCCCGGAATCTAGCGTTGCGGGAATTACTCGAAAAAGCCCTATTTTCCAAAGACGCCGTATTATTCGGCGCGAAGTTGAAGCCGGAAGAAGAGAACGCTGAAGCCGTTGAATTAATCTTGGAAAATAAGAAGATTGTAAGTTTATCTCAAGTTTACCCAGTTTAACTCAAGCACGTTCGCGTAAACTTTGCGCAGTAATTAACGCTTTTGTTTTGTGCACTAATTGCTTCGCTTTCGCTTCCAGAGCAAAACTATTCCGCTGTCGAAGCATTCGTCCGTGTACAACGGCGGTAAAATCGGCGCTGGCAAACGGAAATCAATCAGCCACCAGCGGCTACCGGTCGATCTCGTCACTGATAACTCAGGCCAATTGATAGCGGCGATCAAGGAAGCGTGTGCAAAGTTCGGCGATCAGGAGATGACGCTTGAGAGTCTCACGCTGATCTCGCTGATGTTGGTGCAGTTGGTCTCCCCGGATGTGATGTACAATGGTCTGCCATGGTTGGAGGAGGACTTTGCGAAGGTGACCATCGAACGTGACCTGCTCATTCGGAGGTTGTTCAACAATATCCCGTTGTTATGGGACTTGCTAAATCTGGTTGCTCAGCATCGTCCTGCGCTCTGTTACTGTTCAGTCTTGCTGAGGGCACTCACAGCAACATTGATCCATCAATGGACAAGTATGGGAGGACAGAGTAAATCAAGTGATGCTGAAAGCTATAAGGATTTAATGGAAACCACGATTGCTGTCCTGGATGTTATGGCGTTGGGTCAATTACTTCCGGAACCACTGTCTAATGTTCGCGATGTTATTCCTTATCTTAATTCGCATGAGGTAATTTTAACATGTTTTTTATACGTCAATATGTTTATTTCTGTCTAAAATTGTTGACTTCATAATATTTTAGATTGTATCAATACTGAGAGAATGCATTTGGTGCTACATGAGAGATAATGTGCCGTCCCCAGCGTTGTTCGAAAAGGACCAAAATGGTTTAATGTGGCGTGATCCGAAACGTACACGGCCCGATGATGTTTACACGAAAACACTGCGTACAATTATGCAGCGTAATATTAAAACGGTAGGTCATTTGTATGCTAGAATGTTTATTGTGACGAGTAAATGAGGCGAAGAAACACGATTCTAGAAGAATATTGCTTTGATGTACGGTATATTACTTGATTTTCTTTTGGAATACAATGTTTTTTCGAAAGTAATAAAGGTTTAAATATTTTCATTATTAAAAATTTCGAGTATGTTTCTACGTTGTTTGAATATATCTATTGATTTGCCATCTGTAGATATGAAATAAACTTATTTTCTCGATAATCCGGTTTAGATGAATAAAGTTTTATCAAAATCGAGAATTTTGAACATTTCTTTTACACGATATAGAATATAGAAACATCCCAGAAGGGAGGCTCCTCCAGTAGGCATGTGACCCATTGACCCATGTCTCAGAAAACTGCCCATGGGTACAATTTGGCCGAAACCGCCTTCACACCACGCTTCTCTCCCATTAGGTCACACCCTATCACACGTTGGCACTTTCTCTGCCTCTCCAATCACGGGCCTAAGCGTACAAGTGGAACTACACCACATGTGTCCACGGAGACCCGTCGGGTGGTGAGAAAAGCTAGACCTATGCAAAGCGCCAGCCCGTCGTGTCAACCACTTCAATCTCTGGGTGTCTTGTGTTTATATATAAAATGGTTAATGGCCCAAGGATTTTCGAAATTTGACGAATTCCTCCACTTTACAGAAATAATGTATAAATTCGAGACTAGAAACTTTAAATTTAAGACTATCTCCCTAGGTTAAACAATATATGTTCTTTTTGTAGCCAATAAGTGATTCTATAAATGGAAGCAGTAATTAGTTCTTTCTTGCACTCACTCTCAAATGTGTTTTCTCCTTCTCTCAGTTATTTTAAATATTTATGCTTAGAGGGATTGAAAGTATTCTCTAAGGGTATCAAATTTTCATTATTCTTAATGTATTATATTATGTAAACATTTAAATTCATCAAATAGGTACATGCTCTTTAATAAAATCCATATAATAAGCAACCCTGGTAAATACGGAAGGGAAAAACCCGCAAATTTTATTTCCCCAAGATACTATACCAATGACTGTGTTGCTTTTCGAAAGTGGACCACCCGAATCCCCGGTACACATTGAACTTGGCATTGAAAATATCCCAATTTGTTTCTCCGTGCAAATATTCCCGAATTCATCAACTTTGAATCCGTCGTCTCCAAATTCTTCACGACAGTCTAATACAATTGCATTTAATATTGTAAAAAGTAATAAATAAACGTAAAAATCGAGAATAGTTTACCATCAATGTCAAGAATATCAAAAGTAGCCTTACGTAGACCATCCGGCGTATCACTGGATATCACATTCAGGAAATATCTTGTAGAACCCCAACCGCTACCCGTAGCTTTTCCGGTATATATTGCCCAAGGTGGTGGTAAGTTAGCGGGCTTGATATTATCGTCAAATTGAAAAGGTTGAACTTTAAAGACAGCAATATCATTGGGGCCAACACTGATATCAGGAAAATTTTCGAAAGTAATAATAACCAATACCATAAAAAAGTAAAATATTTCAATTACCCTGGTCTATATTCAGGATGAACGCAATATTTTCCAACATTTTGAACTGTCTGCCCTTTTTCTGCAGCTTCCGATAATTTTGTACTGCCACCTACTACCAGCAGATTACTGCGCATTTCACGTGTTAATGGTTCGACACAGTGAGCTGCTGTTAGTATCCATTCTTCTGTTAAGATGGTACCTCCACAGAAATGGCGAATTTGCCCTTTCATAACAGTTTGCAGTGATACCTGATAAGGAAAATCTGCTATGTTTCCAGGGGATCCACCAGTTATTTTGGACACTATAAACAATTGTCTATGAATGTATGCTGTATATTTCATGAATATATTTGAGGAAAGTGTATCTTACCAGATATAACAGTTTTTGAGTATACCATAAGAATATAGAAAATTACGATGTACGCCATTTGGCAGATGATACATAAAATTTTGCCCGAAATATGCCTGAACAGTAAAATTGTCAATATAAAACTGATAAAAATGTTTTTTTTTCCTGCGAAACAGAAATATAAAGTAAATACATAATATTTAAAGAGTATTGTTATTAAAATAAGTATGTTATATTTTCGACCATCTCGTAAGTTTAAAAGGAAAGGATAAATAAAGTGACGCTTACATATTTCAGTGAATATTAGCCAAACGTTCAGAAATCGTTTGTTTATTCCTGAACAGTTGCAGGAATCGATCTCTCATTGTGCTTGAACGCATTTTTCACGAAAATAAGTCGATTTAGCAAATCTAAACACGTTCTTCTCCTATATTTTAGCGAATATATGCCAAAAGTTTAGAAATCGCATGTTAATTCCTGAACCCTAGCAGCTCTCGATGTGCTTAAACGCATTTTGTCACGGAAATAAGTCGATTTAGCAAATCTAAACACGTTCTTCTCCTATATTTTAGCGAATATATGCCAAAAGTTTAGAAATCG
>JAODAC010009397.1:13073-27236 GCA_027575185.1 Mimaenictus wilsoni
CTTGTTAATTCCTGAACTCTGGCAGCTCTCGATGTGCTTATATGCATTTTTCACGAAAATAAGTCGATTTAGCACAACTAAACACGTTTTCTCATATATTTTAGCGAATATTTGGCAAAAGTTTAGAAATTACATGCGAACTCCTGCTCCGGAGCATCTCTCGATGTGCTTAAACGCATTTTTCATGAAAATAAGTCGTTTTAGCAAGAAGAAGACTCTTAATTGCAATCATCTCCGTTTTGTGCCGCATCGATAGGGAAGTATTGTGGAGTCTACGATAAGAAATCGACAAATATCGATATTTATCGAAATGCCAAATGTTTACACGAGAAACAAAATGTTAAAAAGTGGTGTTTTTCCGCCAAAACCAGGCTGTCTAATTATCATATCTCCATCGTTACTAGATAATATTTTCGGTTCATAATTATACATAGATAAAATATATACGTTTGTCAAATGCAAGCTAATTGCACTTCTTATATTTTTGTGAACCAAGATTATGCAATCACGACCAATCGCAATTAAATCATCACCAGATAACACGTACACATCAGTGTCCCTAAATGAAGCTGAAAGCATTTCCAACAGCCTGCCAAAATCAAGAAGTACCAACGTTTCCTATCAAGGTGCCCCTATTGATATAATGCCTATAAAAAGGAGCGCATCCATAATCAAACACGAATTATTCGGAAGATGCCGTCGAAAAATCTACATCTACGTCTTTCACGTCTCCAATTTACTGCATTATATACTAGTACCTTATATGTTAATATTCTGGATGTCTCAGCCATGGATATTTTACAGCACCTTTTATTTTGCTGTAGCCAACGATGTAATTTACATTATTTACGCGACGGTGAAATGTCGAGAGCAACGACGTTTCGGTGAGTGGCTTGTTAACGTCGTATTAGTCTTACCGTTCTGGCTCGGTTACCAAGAGTTTGCGCAACGAATGGATTGGCACTGGCGGCTTCAAGGTATAGACATTGGCTTCTTTATATTTCGCTCAGCAACATGTCCTCTTCGATTATATTGGACAATTCATCCACTGAAACTTATACACGCTGGAGATACGAAGAAACGAACATTTCTCTTGAGGTCATTCTTGCTCGTATTTCTAATCTTACATGGTGGAGCAATCCTGTGGAGTTTTGTGACACTTGTTCTTAAGCCAGAGTTCAGGCAGGAGGTAAATGATGCTAAAAAATACGAGAACAACTACGCGACAGCAATTTTATTTGCTTCCGATATATTGAGTGAAAATGCCCAACCTGGACCATCGCCTCAGGATATAGGCGCGCATTTATTTTTCCTGGCAATGTCATTGGTCTCTTTTCTTCTGTTTTCATTTCTAGCAGCGCTGATGTTTATACAACGTGATTTAAGTAATAAATGCTCTGTTAAACTGCAACTATTTACAAACACTCTGAAGATGTGCCTGAGAAGACGTGGTCATTACAAACTTGCAAAGAAGATCGAAGAGAACTATAAAAATATGGAAGTGTATAAAAAGTCGATTGCAGATGATGATTGCCAGCAATTACTGCGGCATCTGAATTGGCCACTTTTACAAGATGTACTTTACGACATGGATTTGTTTAAAATTAGAAGTGGAGTGATTCTTGGCGTGAAACATCCAAAAGTGCATAGTTTCTTGCAACTTTTATTCACAAAGGTGCGCCGTGATTTCTACAACGCTGGCGAAAATATTTACTACTCCGGATTCACCGTTGATAAAATGGTGATTCTAACCCAAGGAAATTTGCATGTAATAGCTCAGGACCGAATCACTCCATTGATTTCTTTGGAACCAGGGACGTGTATCGGTCAAATTGGTCTGCTAATGACCATGCAAACAAAGGCAACTGTTCGTTGCGGGTCTCATGTGCGTGTGTTAACGCTGGCAAAGAAAGATTTTCTTCAGTTGACTATAACGAACTTCCCAGAGGTTTATAAGCAAATATTTAAATCGTATATTGCTCAGATTATTGATAGCCGTAAGAGGAAGCATATGGCAATGATACATCCTCCGCAATATGATGTTAATATTTCGGAGAATATCAATCGGCAATTGTATAAAGCAAGTAGCAAGCACACTTTGATGATGAAGATGAAGTCTGTTGGTCCGTTTAAGAAGCATACTATGGTTGGTAAGGTTGATGATGATTTGACGCTCAACGCGGTGTGGAATTTAATGATGGTTGTTATCAGTATTATTGTTGCTATTACATATCCGTATTATGTGGCATTTCAACGGGGTTTTCCTGCTGGATTTAAGATTATTGCCCTACCTATAGAAATATTGATGACTATCGATTTATGCTTGACATTGATTACTTTTGAGATGCCTAAAAACAAGGAAAAGTAAGTGCTTTTTTATCATATTCTATTAATTTTAAGTACATTTGGCTTCTTGATGAAAACATGGCGTAACTTTCCAAAGATTCCGGAAACCATTCCAAGATTCAGAAATCGCATGATAACTTTCAAACCGATGTGTTTAAACTCACTTTTAAGTACTTTGGACAGTTTTAAACACGTTTTCGCTTTTATTTTAGGGAAACTTTCCTGATTTTTCAGTTATTCGCATGTAAACTTTAAAATGCTTAAAGATACCGATATACCGATGTGTTTAAATTCATTTTTAGAGAAAATAAGTTGTTTAAGCATGTTTAAAGTAGTTTTTCTCTTATTTTTTTTTAGTGAAACTTTCCCAAAATTGTCAAAAATCGGTTATTAACTCACGAACCATCAAAAATACCTATCCCCCGATGTGTTTACACACTTTTTAGGGAACATTTTTTGGTTTAGACATGTCTAAACACGTTTCTGTCTTTTACTTAAACGAAGTTAACTAAAATTTAAAAAATCGGCTGTTAACTTTCGAATTCGATAAAGATTACAATCTTTCGATGTGTCTAAACACCCTTTTTAGTGAAAATAAGTTATTAAACACATTTGATCTTATAATTTATTCCCAAAATTTCAAGAATCAGATGTTAACGTTTGAAACCGATAACGAGACCAACTTCACGATGTGTGTTTAAACGCACATTTAGGCTAATACATCCTTTGAATAAATTTAAACAAGTGTTTCTCTTACATCTTAGCGAAAAATTTCATTTAATCGTATGTTAATTGGCAATATGTTAAAGATACTGATTCTCTCCATGGCTTGAAACACACAATTTAGCAAGACTAAGTCGATTAAGCTAACCTAAACCCATTTTTCTCTTACAATCAGGCTTTAGTAATTGTTTTTAGGTGGTAGTAAATAAATTGGATTTATTTGTAGAAACGGTACGTGGAAGTATTACTGGAAGAAACACCTATGTTACAAATTAAACGACTGGTCCTTTTACATGGATTTTGCCTCGGCAATTTGCATAGAAAATATAACTTTTGCCCTAGTAGGCACATCAATCCCACCAAGCCAAATTGATTTTCTCTACTACTTTCTCAAGCTAAACCGAGTCTTGAAGATTTATAAACTCTTTTATTTCATATGGTCTATACACTTTGGATGTGACTTCTACAAGCGTTTACTGAATCATTCAATATCCATTGCATTTGTAATTTATTACTGTGCCGTTATTCTCTACTTATTTACATGTTTCAATCCAACATGTTCATCCTCCGGATGGTTTAGAATGATCCAAAATCATGAATTACGGTTGGGTTTACCAGAACCACGGACGAATCACACATTTTATTGCTCATTGTATGCGTCACTAAGGAGTATCCATAGTTTGCATGTGCATACAAGTAACAATCAAATCGGTCTCTTTGTTCATATGTTGATAACTTTACTGGCGTATTTCTACCTGACATTCGTGTTTACCGACCTAGCAAATATCGCCTATAACCAATCAAGGAATCAATTGATATACGCCAGAGATGTTGATGATATCCGACGATTTTGTAAGCTGTTAACGCCTACAATTGCTAGACGAATGATGGATTACTATAGACTTCAATGGCAGTACGACCCTGGCTATTCATATCACTATAATTACGGAAATTACGTAACAAAATCGTTGAATATGGACCTCCTAGTGACTGAAAGGTTTGACACTTTGTTGAAAGTGCCTTTACTGAACTCAATGGGGCATAAATTCTGCAAGTTTTTGGTGTTACGCTCCAAGATCTACGTCCTACCACCAAATGAAGTCGTTACATACGCTGGAAATATGAACAAGGAAATTTTGGTCCTAGTTCAGGGATATTGCCTCAATGAAGATAATGAAATTACGAATCCGGTGAATCCAAGACTCAACGCTGCTTCGAAGTTAAATGTACCCCTAACGACAACCACGGCAACTGGTACGGGGATTGATGGCAATGAAAGTGGTCCTGAGAATCTGGGCTTTTTTGGAATGCCTTCGACATTATTTAATTTGGCTGAAGCACACACGATAATGACGATTACCCCATGTGTGTTTATATCCATTGATGGCTCTGCTCTACAAGAAGCACTCCTGCACTATCCGCTGTTTGCTAAGAACCTCTCTTTCATACTACATTCATCGGTACGTACTGAATCAGCACTTTTTGAGCAACATGATTCTTTTCCGTACTACCCAATCGCTGGGGACTTGGAAAAACGAAAAATCGAATGGATTGAAAGTGTAAAGAACTTTCTAGCTCGTAGATCGATTGTAAATGTGTTGAAATACTGCAAGCTAACGAAAGAGGACTATGGTGATCCGTTTAGTAAAGAAGAAATTTCGTTTATGAAATACTTCATGTTGCCGTTTACAATTGACGCATGGGGAGCGTTGTTCTTTGCCTGGGTTGGCCTACGAGCAATAGTTGCTTTAAGTTACGGCTTACTCCCACCTCTGATGCTTTTCCGTTATGGTTACACACCTACGGACACTGCAACATTGTTCGTAACCAACATATTTTGCGATATCGTTTTGATCCTCGATATTTGCCTTTTATCATATCTAATCTATCCGAAACGAAATGGGACGATTGTCGTGCATCCTTATATGACATTCCGACATTATGGTGGCAGAGGAATGTTTGTTGATGCGCTTTTAGCTCTGCCCATTGAATGGCTCTACAGGATGAACAATGATAACTACCGAATGTTCAGCTATCTGCGCCTGATTAAAATGCTACAGACGTACAAGTTTTTTGTCATTTTGGTGAAGGTGAAACGGCTGGAAATATGTATTTTCAAGAGGATCGTGGAGATTATCAAATGTGTGGCATTAAGCACTATTGTTATACACGGCTGTTGTTGCGTTGTAATTGCAATGGCATGTGAACCGTTGATGAAACGAAGTATGTTTTTACCGAAGGACAGTTGGATGCGTAGGACGTATTTAGCGAAAGAACAAATCATACCCTGGTCTGGAAACGAAACTGCGACCCCACTTAGGCATGTGTATGTTGTCTCATTGCACTGGTGCACTGGGCTGCTATTTAGCTTCAATTATTTTGAATACACAACGACTGGTGAGAATATTATAGCGGCCATTATCATTATTTTGTGCGGTATCTTCATTCGGTGTTACATAATGAAAACGTTGATTCCACCGTATCTTGCTACGCTTGAACAATACAAGAATACGACAAGGACCGTCAAGTATTATGATATGTTGGAGACATTAATGGGTTTTCTTAGTCGGGAAGAAATGATTGACAATAAGATGAAAATGAAATTCAAAGAAAATGCCATTTATTATTGGAGATTAACTGAAGGGATAAATGTATGTTGTATTTATGCAATAAGATGTATATATATAGACATATATCAACATGCTTCCTTTCTCTTACCCTTCTCCTTGATAATTCGATGGATTAAAGCCACAATCTCCCCTCCCTCATCCAGTCATTCTCTCATATTCATGTAAACAGACTCATTCCCATGTATCCACCCCATCCCGACATAGTGCACACATCATATTTTCATCCCCCATTCATGCTTTCCGTGCTTTCTCTTCGGATCCACACCTCGCCCTTGCGAACACACGCTAATTCTACGCACTCATTGCCCTCTTGTCCATATAAGTTGGTCTGTAGTTGATTGTCTGTAACTGCCTATATGTTAGGTTAGAAGTGCTGTTCAGAATGCTTTCCTGCGGCATCTGTTCCTCAACCTCCCGGCCTGTTACCCCTACTATCTCTTCAAGTACTCCCTCCCTCTTTAGTATTTCCTTGACTACCGTTTCTGACAAAAACGTTGATTCCACCTTATCTTGCTACTCTTGACCTATCAAGAATACCACAAGGACGGTCAAGTATTATGATATGTTGGAGACATTAATGGGTTTTCTTAGTCGGGAAGAAATCATTGACAATAAGATGAAAATGAAATTCAAAGAAAATGCCATTTATTATTGGAGATTAACTGAAGGGATAAATGTATGTTGTATTTATGGAATAAGACGTATATATATAGACATATATCAACATGCTTCCTTTCTCTTACCCTTCTCCTTGATAATTTGATGGATTAAAGCCACAATCTCCCCTCCCTCATCCAGCCATTCTCTTATATTCATGCAAACAGACTCACTCCCAATTATCCACCTATCACTTACCATACATTCATTCCCTCACTATATGTTCCCACGTATCCAACCCATCCCGATATAGTGCACACATTATATATGTAGCCTCAAAACAAAACATAAAAATTACAATAACAATAACTATGTACAAATTTATAACACAAAATCAAAAATATCAACTTCAACACTGCTTTGGCCTCTCTCTCCTTCTTTTTGCATCAATCAGCTTGGCTAGGTATTCCACTCCTCCCGATTCCTCCACTCTCCTCCTTCCCATCTCTCCCGTCCTAGAGCATTCCTCCTTGACTTCCGCACACTCCCCAGCCAAGTGTTCCCAGGAGTCGACATCCTTGCCATAGAGTACGCATGCTATATAGTCGGGCCCCACCCATACTTTCCGGCCCCTCTCCTCTGACCCACATCTCGCCCTCGCTAGCGTGACCTTATCCTTCCTGGGTATTTTCCACGACGCAAAATACTCCGGTCTTCTCCCTAGCACTTGCACCCTCTGGAAAGTAGGGTTGTACGTGTTTTGCCGAATTTTTGCCTGCCTCTTCTGCTCCTCTACTTCTCTTCTTCTCCCGCGCACCATCCCTTCGACTGAAATCCCTTCCTCCCACAAAAACTGCACCGCCACCTCGTGAGAGCCTCACCGACTCGAACGCTCGCCTTCTCCGCGCTGCCAACGCACTGGTCCCACTGCTCGTACACCACATCCACACATTCCTAACCAGCCTTTCCCTCCCGATTCGCACCAATCTCTCCTCATACCTCACCACTCTCATAAACGCCTCCCACTTAACGCTCAACCTCCTTGCTTATATATTCATCCCCCATCCATACCTTCGTTCCTTTCTCTTCGGATCCACACCTCGCCCTTGTCATCACACGCTAACTCTTCGCACTCATTGACCTCTTGTCCATATAAGTTGGTCTGTGGTTGATTGTCTGTAACTGCCTGTATGTTAGGTTGTAAGTGCAGTTAAGAATGCTTTCCTGCGGCATCTGTTCCTCAACCTCCCGGCCTGTTACCCCTACTATCTCTTCAAGCACTCCCTCACTTCTCACTTCTTCTTCTGCTCCTATCCCCAAAGTACCAGTGCCTTCTCCCGATAACCTGTACCCTTTCGTACCCTGGGTTGAAGGTACTGCCCATTATCCGCTCTTGTCTTACCTGCTCCTCGACTTCTCTCCCTCTCACCGCTTCTTCGACTGACACCTGATCCCCCACATCTCTTCAACCACCGCCACTGACAGCCCTACCTCTTCATAGGCCTTCTTGTCTATATATGTTGGTCTGTGGTTGATTGTCTGTACCTGTCTGTATGTTGGGTTGTAGGTGCTGTTCAGAATGCTTTCCTGCCGCTTCCGTTCCTCAACCTCCCGGCCTGTTACCCCTACTATCTCTTCAAGCACTCCCTCTCTCTTTAGCATTTCCCTGACTACCGTTTCTGACAAACCAACAGCAAACCTCAGAAGCCTTCCTTCAACTCATTCTCCATTCATTCGGCCCATTCTTTGCACATCACTCCCATACCGCTTTCACCAATCTTCCATACTTCATTCTACTCCCTCTGTCGTCATACCTAGCTACCTTGCTTACCGATTCCCATTTCATAGACTTTCCCTCGGTCTCTTGCAGAACTATATATATCTGGGTGTTGTTCTTTCAAGCCCTAGGAGGTCCTTAATAAACCACGCCTGCCCTTTCTCAACGACCTTCCATTCACTTAGTCCCTACACCTCCACTACATAAAACAACCGCGACTTCACACACACACACACATTCCACAACTTTAATACCACATTCCAATTATTCCCCCAGATTTTACCCCAATTCCGTTTCATTCCCTCCCACGCCATCCTAGCTTTCCCTTGGGCCCACTTTATATGATTCCCCCACGTACCATTCGATTTAAACGTAAACCCAGGCATTTAAACACAGGGTGTATGTGTCAATCACTTCACCCTTCCATTCCAAACCCTCCACCCTCCTCCTTCCCCATTAACATAACAGACATTTAATATAAATGATCGTTTTTTACAGAACAACACAGTATTGTCCAAATTGAATACAATCCTTCTACAAGATACACTATGTTCCCTATATCAGTCAACGCTCAATCAAGTACCACTTTTCAAGAACATGGATAACGCCTTCTTGAGAATTCTGGTCCTGATTGCAAAACCCTTGTACTTCCTTCCAAATCAAGTGATAATAAGCCAAGAAGATGTTTGTGATCAATTCTACATAGTACTGGATGGAACAGTGCATGTTGAGTTAAGTCGGTCTTCCTACAAAGTATACGTCACGACAGGAAGTATCTTTGGCTATTTCTCAAAAGAAACAACACCATTGATGTCCATTACGGCTACAACAACAACTTATGTCCATGTCCTTTCATTCAAATCCATCGATTACTTCAATATCCTGAAGAATTATGACAAATTCGATGTTGAATTACGAGGAGTACTGAGTGAATATAAAGATTTTATGCCGAATCGCTCTATGGATGACTCCGAAATATTTCCGGACATATTTCCTGATCATCGAATTCCACTTGGGTCCATAAATTATTTTCGACGAATTTATGTTTATACGTTATTAGGTAAGTGTTTAATTTTTCATGCTTTGGTTAAATTTTAATTAAAATTTTAAGTAAATTAATTAAGTAAATTAATTTTTATGATTTTTTTATTGTTATTAATTATGATTATTTTTAGATAAAATTATAACGATTTTTGCGTTTGCGAACGCAATTGTGGTGCCCCTCAGTTTTATTTTACCTCTGCGGATACTATTCTGGTTAAATATCAACTTGGATGTTATTTTTGTAATAGTCTTTTCCTTGGAGTTTGTCAAACCTTTCTATAACAATGATGGACGTTTGGAAACCGATCCAAAGGCTATAAGAAAGCGTAATTTCGAAAGGAAAGTAAAAATTCCTCGAATTTTCGAAAGTTCCTGTATGGTTGGTTCTGCTGGTTTCTATTTAGCGTATTTCCAAAAATATGTTGTTGGTTTTGACATACCACTGTACATATTTCTCTATTTTCGTTTATGCGCTATGTATAGATGCCGATATATTTGTCGGCGTTCATTTAAGAATATCGATGATAATTTGTTCCTTTTAATGTTGTGGTAAGTATAATTTTTCTTCAGTTTTAATAGACAGTTTCAACACAATATATTCATATGAGTGAATGGAAGGTAATTGAGCAAAAGCAAGAATGGTTCATCAAAGATTTGATGAGCCTCGAAAGATCTACATTGTGTTGCAAGAAAGTGGAAGAATGACAGTTAAATGGTATGTGAGTAGAGTAGCACGATTTGAGGAGAAACTGAAGGGAATGGGGAACGGGAGATTGGTGAAGGATATTTTGGAATGATGTGCAAGCAAAGGGGTGAGTAGATGGAGAGAAAGCAGAAAAAGGGAGTATGAGAATGTGTGTGTATCTGAACAGGCAGTTGCGTTTGGGAACGCAATTGTGGTGTCCCTAAGCTTTATTATACATCTTCGGATATTATCCTGATTGAATATTAACTTGGAGGTTATTTTTGTAATAGTCTTTTTATAACCTTTTCATAACAATGATGGACGTTTGGAAACCCATCCAGGGGCTATAAGAAAGCGTAATTTCGAAAGGAAAGTAAAAATTCCTCGAATTTTCGAAGTTTCCTGTATGGTTGGTTCTGCTGGTTTCTATTTAGCGTATTTCCAAAAATATGTTGTTGGTTTTGACATACCACTGTACATATTTCTCTATTTTCGTTTATGCGCTATGTATAGATGCCGATATATTTGTCGGCGTTCATTTAAGAATATCGATGATAATTTGTTCCTTTTAATGTTGTGGTAAGTATAATTTTTCTTCAGTTTTAATAGACAGTTTCAACGCAATATATTCATATGAGTGAATGGGAGGTAATTGAGTGGGAACAAGCATAGTTCATCAAAGATTTGATGAGCCTCGAGAGATCTACCCCAAGGTACATTGTGACGCGAGAAAGTGAAAGAATGACAATTAAATGGGAGTCTGTGAGTAGAATAGCACGATTTGAGGAGAAACTGAAGGAAATGGGAAACGGGAGATTGGTGAAGAGTATATGGGAATGGGGTGCAAAGAAAGGGGTGAGAAGATGGATGGAAAGCAGAAAAAGGGAGTATGAGAATGTGTGTGTATCTGAACAGGCAGTTGCGTTTGGGTACGCAATTGTGGTGCCCCTGAGTTTTATTATACCTCTTCGGATATTATTCTGGTTAAATATTAACGTGGATGTTATTTTTGTAATCGTTGTTTGTTTGGAGTTTGTCAAACCTTTTTATAACAATAACGGACGTTTGGAAACCCATCCAAGGGCTATAAGAAAACGTAATTTCGGAAAGGAAAATAAAAATTCATCGAATTTTTGAAGTTGTCTGTATGGTTGGCTATGCTCGTTTCTATTTAGCGTATTTCCAAAAATATGTCGCCAATGCCGGGTGGTTGTGAAAGTGAGAGCGACGGACAGTCACTCTCATTTAATAGCGCGGTCAGTTTCTGGAAACATTCAGTCCCCTTTATAGCACACTTCAAATTCCGAAATGTTTGTTTACGACGTGTTATTATGGGATTTATGACTTAAGTCACTTTCGGGGATATTACCTGCTCCCAGATAAGCGCATTCCACGCCTAAAGGACTGGTGGAGCATCTGGCGGGTGGTGTATTAAATTAACAAAAAGTGGTGGGGGCGTGTACCACAACTCGCTATTTGAGTCCACACTACCTGGACTTATTGTTAGCCATCTCGGAAGGGTGCGGCCGCCTCCGAGAAGGTGAAACATACTGTCACTAGGAATGGAGGGAGAAGGGATATTAGGAAGTCATAAAGAATGGTGGATTTGACAAGGGACACGATTTTAGAATTATCGCGGGTGGTCACAGGATGAGCTAAAGTAACAGTTGAAACAAGATAAAAAACAGATGCATGCTCAAGAATTTCGACTTGGAATGAATAGACTCATAAAACAGATAAATGGTGACAGTGAAAAATAGGCCTAGAAGAAATATATTATTAAGTTTGCTCTGCTCTTAAAAGAAAATAAATCTTAATAAATGTCAGGGACTTGAGTCCCTACAGGATCATCTTGTTGTAGGTGAGGGGGTGTTGAATGACCTGGAATGCTCAGGTGGGAATGCAAGGGAATGGTTGGGGGGAGGGAGGGGAGAGTGTGACGTTGACCAAGAAAATTCTTGATCCTATAAGGCAGCGCCGTAGGAGAGCTTGGCTGGTGAGAGACAAGAATAACAATAAGCATAAGACAGTTGTCAAGATTTGTGTATAATATTGTACATTATCTAAATTTTAATGCTATTGAATTATGTTTTTTAAAGCCTGTCGATAACACAAATAATTAATAATTTTTCTAGTCAACTATTGATGTACTTGCTACTATGCATTCATTGGGCATCATGCATGTGGGTTGTGATTGATTCTTACATAAAGACTGAGAAAACGGTTCGCTATGGCCAAGCTCTATGTATTACCAGCAATATGTTTTTCCAAGGAGGAATAACAAGCCATGTGATTCAACACCAATGGGAAATTATCCTCGTTGCAATTTACCTTCCAATGTTTAATTTATTGAAAGCGTATTTCATCGCAAAAATCATTGCTATTGTGTACATGCAGAAAAAGTCAATTGTCACCTTTAACTTTAAGTTAAAACAATTGAAAACACACTTACAGATCATCGGTATTAATCCATTTCAAATAAAGAAGATAAGTCAACACTTAAAACAGTTACAAATATGCGAAAAAGGAAAACACGTACGTATTATATTCATAAAACTAAAATGTTTAACTTTTTAATGTGTAATATTATTTACAGTTTCCTGAAATATTGAAATTGCTACCGTCACCCTTAACTGCTGAACTGAAGGTCCTTTTATATTGTCCTTTGCTGGAAAAGTCCTACGTATTTGCCGGAACTCAAACGAATTTTCTCCGTAATGTCGTCAAATATCTCCGGCGGTCAATATATTTCCAAGGTGAAATAATAGTGAATGGCGGCGAACACAATAAGAATATGTACTTTATTCGCAACGGTATTGTGGAGATTACTGGGCTACGACCGGATGGTAAATCGCGGCAACTTGATATTCTTCAAGCTGGAGAAATGTTTGGTCTCTTACAAGGACTTCTTCGGCAGGATATGCCGTACCAGTTTACATTTCAGGCGCAAACTCAAGTGGAAATTCTAACGCTCCGACTGGATTATTGGGAACATCTACTTCGATATTTCCCAAAGAGTAAAGAGACTATCTATTCACGGATTCAAAACTTTAATGCATAAAACTGTTAATACTAGTGTGGGCTGGTTATCGTTGTTAGATAAATAATACGCGTTTATATCACAAGTCCGTTTTATTTATAACCACAAGTTATGTAGCAGATTCAGGAGCAGAGCGCGAGTTTTGGTAAGTTGTTGTCCCGAAGAAGGTTGGAGTCAAACGATTCTTATTGACCAGAGTGACTTAGCCATCTCGGAAAGATGAAGCCGTTATAAAACAAGTTATAATCGATAGCTACACAAAACCGATTAGACAAATATTAATACCATGTTAAACTACATAAAAGGGGGAATAAATTGATATATGTAGCATATTGTTCGATTGACGGATAAGGGTGAAAAACTCCTATTGAAGTGCAGATTCAAATTTTCATAAATCAGCTCAGTTTAAAAGCAATATTAAGGAGTTTTTATCGTAAAGGAATTGAAATAAGTTTAATACCATGAGAAAGTAGAAGAATTGGGGAACATTTTGATGTCTGTTTCATCTTCATATCTTCATATTTAGTATGAAAATTACGAGCGCGAATGTATTGTGGCCAAACGTGGGCCAAAATTATTCGCCGGTCCGCGCGCTCTTTTCGCAATTTTCGTGGAGTTCTTTCGCTCAAGTTTTTTCATAAGTTTAATACCATGAGAAAGTAGAAGAATTGGGGAGCATTTTGATGTTTGTTTCATCTTCATAGCTTCGTATTTACTATGAAAAATCTTGAGTAAAAAACTCCTAGAAAATTGCGAAAAGAGCGCGCGCTCGTAGCGAGCAGACCGGCGAATAATTTTGATCAACGTTTGGCCACTGTGGGCCGCCTCCGGCCAGGTGGAGCATAATGTCACTAGGAATGGAGGGTAAAGTCACTCGGAATGTCATGCATGCGGGAGGTCTGGCGACCGATGCAAGCGACATTGGGAAGCCATTAAGAATGATGGATTTGTCGAGGTACTCGATATTGAAATTATCGCGGGTGGTCACTGGATGAGCTAAAATAACAGTTGAAACATGATAAAAAACAGATGCATGCTCAAGAAGTTTGACTTGAAATGAATAGACTCATAAGATAGATAAATGCTGAGAGTGATAAATAGGCCTAGAAGAAATATAAGAGTCTACCCCGAAGCCCCGAAACCTTTCCAGGTACGGTTGACCGCACCTTCATTGCTAATCGTTTACAACACCGAAAAAATAATTTATGCACTGGGTGTTGCAAACCCGGTTTTTCTATCTGGCTGCGCTATTAAATGAGAGAGACTGTCCGTCGCTCTCACTTTCACAACCACCCGGCATTGGACAGTTCGTCCCTTCGTC
>JAODAC010009408.1:0-10767 GCA_027575185.1 Mimaenictus wilsoni
ATTGCTAATTAATTGCGAGATATTTCTTAAAAATGATTGAAACTCATACTGGGCAGAAGAAGTTGCTCATTTAACGAGCGGTGATTTTTCTTAGAGGTGAATTTACCGCGGTGAATTTACGACGGTGATTTTAAAGCGCTGAATTTTCGTAGATCCCTGCTTTCGCAAATCAATTTTACGAAAAATCACTTACAAATTCATACAATTAAAATTCACTCAATGCACAACCCACTAAATAACAAGCAACACACAACAAGGAACCCCTGACTTCAAGTCCAGGATTAGTCTGGTCAGGTCTTCGGACCGAGCACAATTTTATTTATTTTTCGTGCTAGATATAATTTCAGTGAAGTAGAATTTATAACTTTGTTTACAAATATATAAAAACAATTTCCCCCAAATTGAATATAAGACATTTCCATTTCTTTATTTACAACCCTTTAAGTGCTTCCTTAAGTAATGGAATTATTCTACTGTTCGATATTCGATGTTGTCATATCGAGTGACACAGTTTTCAAATGTCTTTGCATTACGTTACAATCCATACGAAACCCAGCGGACCACTGGGAACATCCGCACACTTTATGTGAAAATCTTTGCATTTTCCTTTTTGCCTTTCTACAGTTATCGGTTGTTCGGGCGTGCTGTGTTTGAGAGTTATTTCAGTTGTAAGTACTACTCATTGAATTTTATTTTGATTTTTGGCACACTGCCAGAATATTCCGCGAGATTTTCTTCTATTTCATATACAATAGTTTGTGACAGGGACATGCTTTTCGCTGAAATGTATGAATTGACAACCAAATATGTGAAGGCCGCATTGGGTCACGAACATTGTTCCAAGTCAGGTTTAAACATTGACTATCTGACATATTTCTAGGTTCATAGATCTTTTTATAACTAATTGCGCCATTAAACTGTAACGATGACTTTGCGTGCTTTATAACTTTGTGGCAGTAATATACAGTTTTTTATATCTTGTTTTAGTGGTATGTGCATTATTTATATAAATATGAATTGTGTTGTTATCCGATCGTCAGTGTGTTATCAACGGTCGGTTTGAATACTTCAAGCGTGCATTTATAAAGCGATAATGGCGAATATTTATCATAGCGTGACATGTCATAAAGTGGGCAATAAAATGTACAAGCCTGAATACTTGATGTATATGAATTGGAAATACATTGGCTTTGTTTAATTCAAGCGTTGCAGTATTAACACTGATATAATTTTACTAATGGCTATTGATTTTTTACAATATATTTATTATAACTTATTAAAATATATTATTATAACTTATAGAAATTTTATTTTTAAATTCAGTTTTTTCATAAAATGCAAAATTATTATTTTGTAGTCCAGCTACAGCCAGTGTTCGAAATACAGCATATGTTCGAAACACGATGAGGAAGAATGCTGACCGCAAGGTCCTGAGATCGAATCCCAGCGGATGAAGAGCAAAATTAGTTATTTTTTCTTTCTTATATTTATTTATTATGAATCTTGGAACCTTGTGGTAGCCTTAGCCTTTAATGTGTCTGATTATATTGAAAAAATAATTGAAAAGATCTAAGGACCACAAAAATATCTTGCTGCACTGGCGGTGCTTAACTAGTTTCTGTTCAAATAAGTATGTTAACTAATGTTAGTTCTCTATTATCGCCATAAGCAAATCATATTTTTATATTACCGACATATTTATAATATGTAGAAAATATGTTTTGTACGGGACTGTGTTGACCACATGTTCATGCTTTGTTAGTTATTGCTAGGAGTTTCCATCAAAAAGATTCTAAAATTTACAGTACTATACTCATCAGATGTCGTCCTACATGTTTTAATGGCATAATCAATCACTTTTATTGCTTTGAATAATCCCGTATTATTTTCAATCATCTAGGCATGTCAACTTTTCACGAAGTATCGATACTTATTGGTATCGATACTTTTGAATCTTCGATACTTTCGATACCCATGTATCGAAGAAAAGTATCGATACTTATTGGTATCGAAAACGCACATTGGCGCCATCTGTTAATGTATTTTCAAATTATTTTTTACTCGTTACAGTAATCTTGCAGTATATTATCGACCTCATTTTTCTGATATTACTACATTTTGAGAATGAAAAATATTGCGGTAATTCCTAAGTAATAAAATTAAAGCTTGTAAAAATTACTGATTTAGAAAATTAAGGCGAAACTAAGTTAATCAATTATTCCTGCAATTAGAACAATTAAAATTAAACTCTGTCAAGTCTAGGTACAATTAGATTTTTTATAATTTAATGGGCATCAGTCACACCTTTCGCTTCGTGATCAGTTTAGCCATTAACTAAGCTTGCAATTTCGCACCAGTTTGAACTTCTGCATTTAAGCTCTAGCTATATGCTAAAATGCGTCAACTATGACGACAGCAGGCGCGAATGTTTCAAGTCGGATGAGATCAGCAGGCAAGCGGCATTAGCAGTGTTTGCAACCGCGTTAGTTCTGCAATCATCCCGCTGTGATGCTTCGAATTTGCTCTTCAAAGCGAGAGGTGTCATCGGGTTAGTTACGTTGGCGAATGCATGCGTAAAACGTGCGCAATTAGCAATTAACACTTTCGCCAGGATACGCGCACATTCGTTACTTGACGCGTACGTTATGGGTAACGAATGAACGATCTCGATAAATTTATTAGCATCTTCATAACTTGAAAAAATAATACTTTGATGAGATATTGTATGAATTTTGCATAAATTCTAATACCGATCCGTAATCATGAAAAACGCTGAATGGCGAAACATTTCAGTAACATCTGCTATGTAATCATTGATAAAATTGGCAAAGCCAATCGCGAAAAAATACAAAATCGGTGAAATAGGAAATAAAACACAAGGATTTTATAGAGTAGTTATAAATGTGTAAACATTTCCGAACGATTGTGCATTTCCGGCCAATGGCAACCATTTCCGTTGAAGCTTGTGTCAAACGCACTCGCGGCGGCGCACAACACGCCTGGGTAAATTTATGAAAATTCGCAGCCGACGTGAAAAGTACCCAAAATCGCATTTTATGTGCTATACCGACGGCGGCGGCGGCGGCGCGTCGTTGATGGCAGGCGCTGACGTGTTGCATGTTGCAAACAGACGATAATAACGACCTATAGGGCATCCGATTGTGCACGTCGCATTACACGATTTCGACGCGTTCATGCGTTCAATTGCGCGAAATATTGAACTATTGGAATATATTTTCGATATGTCTGGAATTATGAGACTAAAACTTGAATTTTTGAATATAAACCATTCGAATTTATTTTTTGTGGAATTTACCGAGCATCGACTACTGATGCCATTGAGCTAATTCATTCAATTATTTAATCAACAATCTTTTTCTACCACATGTGTAAGGGTTTAGTAATTTTCTTCCGGCCCGATCCGATCCCGTTACTGATGGTACTGTTCTGAACTCATATTGGTTTTTCCGGGGACCGTTGCAAGCGAATCTCCCAACCTTCGTTCGCGTTTTTACCGAGTCAGGAGTTCCCGGACGGCGCCGCAGCCGGTTGTTGTTGAGAGTAGCTACGTCCGACGTTGCTTAACTGCAGTAATCTAACGAGCTTGCCGTGTTGTGGAGCTGGGTACCACAACGCGAGAAGCCGCCGCGCAGCTCTAAGCCAATTCAATTTTTTTAAATGAAATTAGTTATATTCGAAACTAATTTCTATTGCATGGTTAGCGCTCGTCAAGATTCGATCAAGAGGTCCTACCAGTGAACCATTTCGCTGGGCTAGGCAGGGAATTCAAATATATTTCAGTATGACATTTCGAAATGTAATGAATTCTTAAAAATGTAGGAAACTATAAAATATAATAAAATCAACATTCCTATGGGAATATATACATATATTTAAATTAGGCCCCATATAATAATGAATCGACAACATTATGGGAAAACTGAAGACTTCTTCTTTTTCTTTCCCGTTACAGTATAGTAAATGGAAACTGTTTATATGCATTCTTTTCGTATATTTATTAGTTGAAAGTCTATTTGATAGTAATTGAGTTGAGTTAATTAATATCCCACACTGTAATTCTCATTCACCTGTATCGTTTATTAATTAATCTAATAATTAACCAGCCTGTCTATTATATGCTTCATTAAATAAATTTTGTTGGAAACATTCCATCATTCTCTCAATAATAGGAATGTTTACTGTGTGGAAAATGAGCTATTATTATCACTAACAATGAATAATATCCCATTGTGAAATTTTTATAATACAGTAAAAATACATTTATCGAATCAGCAATGTTAAACATAAATTCGTAGAAGATTATGTATGCATGTTTTGTAAATCCATCAGTATTCAATTATTAATAACGTTTTTCTCATAATCGTATAGTTTTGATTGGGAAATATTTTACAGTTAGTTTCTTATGGTAACAGAAGAAACAAAAAAATAATATTGTCCTATTTTCTTTTCAGACTTAAAAACTTCTAAAGTATATCAACCGCCAACAAAGCAAGACGAATCTGAATGAACATCATTAGGCAAAAGGTAAGGCATTCCAAAAGATTGCATTGTTATTGGTGTTTTTCACTGGCATCATCTCAATGTGTTATGTACTCCCAGCAAACAATGATGTATGTTTACATTGAGTGTTTGTCGAATGCTGTTTGTTTCCTACGATCGAGCAAGCAAAGTTGTTGAGAATTGAATGAGATATTTTTATTTTTCAATATCTTGTGCCTTCTCTTTTCCTTTTACTTCATAGAACTTTTCTCGGTGGGATGTTTGCTTGCAATGTAAAGAAGATATATGCGAATATTTCATTTCCTATTTTAAATTAAACTTTGAAGTGGTGTGGAAGCTTTAGTTGAATCTTATAGATTAATATTTGTTTACAGAAAAAAAGTTTAATTATACGTTACAAATAGATCAATAAAGATGAAGAAAATTGTTGAAGAATTCTGCTTTCTAATAATGATAACGATATTTTATAACTATATAAGTGGGGAAAGGGCGATTCTGGGCACCACATGCACCAATGAGCAAATGCACCAATAGCCGTTTACACGCGACTATCGTTCGGTATTTTTTCTTATGTTTTAGAAAATGTTTGTCCCAACGTTTTAATGTACATATTTTAATAATAGGAGGCCATAAGTACAAAAGTAGAAGTACGTGTGGCCCATTATTATCGTGTACAGACCAGCTCCTAACAATTTTGGCGTACGTTTACTGCTAAACGCATGTTTCTACCCGCCCCAGATGGCGGAAAAGCCGCCTTTCGGTGCATACATCCGAATATGCTAAGGTTATAAACGTTTGAAAATATATGTCATGTCTTATGTTACACACTCTTACAAATAAAACTACATCTTTTGATTAAATTTATTTACAACAAATTGCATAAATTGCCATAGGAATTTTATCGTATAAAAGCATAACCTAATAAATTTCACCGGAGACCTAAAAAAGAAAACAAAATCGCATATTTCCCAAATCGTTTCAGCCCATGTGCAATATTGATTTCCTTCCTTTATTTATGGTAATAAAAATCGCGACACTGACATCTTCCAATTGCACTACGCGACGCCGGAGCTGGAATCGAACTGCGAAACCTGCGCTTTTTTATGATCTATTCGATTCGGCACTGCATGCACCCCAATGCGTTGCCGACGGCGGCTGCCTCGGCGGCGGCGATAAGAGCGCATCGGTGGCGGTGTCGTAAAATTGAAGGCGGTATCGTATTGTGCACGCGGTAACGCGACGGAGTGCTGTATGTGTATTTACATCTTTCTTTCTTGTGCTCTGCTACGATTGCGCTGTATTGCACTTCGATGCGCTGCCCCGATAAGAAAACTATTTGCTTTGCCAAAAAGCCTTAAATTTACGCCATTAAATTACAGAAATTATATGTAAAATTGTGGACCTTAAAAGATTCTGCAACAAATTTTCCGTTTTTATTATGTAATATAAAAGAATGTTTATATATATTTTATAATAGTGGTTGCATCGTAACTATACGTGCAGAACAGATTTGTCATACTGAAACTTTGATAATGACTGTTTCTCAATTTTAAGAGCTGAAATAGTAGACAACGCAATAATTTTATAATCACGCAGTTACTATGAATAATCGTAGAATAATCGTATTATGAAAGAAGCCACTAGGAGTAGGATATTATTCCGATGGCGAATATCACGTGCCGTGCTTCCGACAGGAGCCTGTTTATGCACTATTTATATTCAGTCCTTCGTTCGGTTCGTCGATATAATGTTGCAGTTGCCTACAGTTTCCACCAGCCCTGGGAAAAGTGGAAAGCGAATGAAAGTTCCAAGGCCTTTTCAAGGGACGGCACGTGTCTATATTTATATTCTCTGCCAGGTCCCTTTACAGACGCAGTGTCCTCCATGGTCTTTGACAGGTCCACGTTGCGTTGCACTTAAAGATTATTAAGAAATGAAAAGTTAAAGAATATTGTATCTGAAATGCAGTTGTTTTCGAATAAGAAACAAGGATGTAAAGAAATGTATAAGAATAAATGTTGGTGAAAAGTTATAGAAACTTTAGCATACTTCAAGGACTTTCGACAGTTTTATAGACGATCTACTAAGAATAAACTATCAAAATATGGGGAAGAATTCCTTACCATTGCGTTTGGGCGTGTAATAAATTTAATTTTGTTTCCTAGTTATTACGTTTCAGTTATTCATTCATGATATGCTTTAACAATTTCGAAATTATAACAGCATAGTTGTATTAGTTATAGACTTTTTGAATCCCCACTGAGAATTTTCACATTTATTTCAACCTCCCTTGGCATCTCCCATGCGTGAAAAATTCAACATTGTTTCAAACATACCATTCCCATTCGTCCACATCTTGCGTACGTCGACAGGCCGTTTTTTTTTGCTTCTTCATCCAATCATTCCATCATTCCAACTCTCCTGACTTGCGCAACGTTTACATTTTCTTCGCTGCGCAGTATTCACAGGTGTGCCCGTTGTTCGATGTGTTCAAATTCCCTTCAATTCATCGCACTCACTACAATTCCATTGCGTTTGCCTTCTTTTTCCCCGGATACCTAGCTTTTCCCCTGTTAACTCTCTATCGTTTTTATTTTGAAGCATTGTACTTGGCGAATCAGGGAGCGAGAATGTCGGCGCCGTGTTCTTGGGAGGTGTGAAGCGTGCCTTTAAATTCCCTAAGCACTTTTTCCGTTTTATCTTTACACCTTGCGATTTTCGCGGTAAAATGTGTTTGGCCAGCTGTGCGAACCGCCCAAGGGTTTAGAAAATATCAAGATCGGAACAAGAATTTTAATATGAAAATTATTGTTTTTGTTTGTCTCCCTTTTGTTTTCCCAGGTTTGCGTAGAAAAGAACCAGAAGTTTCTTACAAAAAAGATTAATTACCAGCTTTAATTTTTCCAAGTGAAACTTTAATGAATTTTGCAGATATAAGATTGCTCAGTGACATCTAATTTTTATACCAAAAATTGTATTAAATCACTTATAAAAAATTCAACTTTGCAGCATTTGATAAATTATATTAATATAAAATCTAGTAACGTTGAAAGTGCCTTAATTAAAAAAATGAAACATATAATATTAAATTCATAAAAATCATGTTTACTCTAATAACATTTTATAATGAATTTATTTCATATGATAAGAAATTTTAATTAAAATCTCGTTCAATTCCTCCTCTGCTGCTTATCTTTTTTTTTTTTTTTTGTAAAGGCATTCGGCAAAATCTAATCTAACATTTCGGCGTCATTGTCCTTGTATGGCATACAGTTTAATATGTAGAGTGCGAGACATGGGTTCCTAAAAAAGGAAGGGAATGTAGAAAAAGAAGTAATGGGACTACGTATTCCGAGTTCCGGCGCCTCCACCAATGTTCGCACAGTCAATGCGTGCACCCAAAGCGAGCACACTGCGGAGAGTAAAAGTAGAAAGGGCACGCAAAGCTGTGCAAGAAAATGAAAACTAAAAGTTTCCAGATTGCCAATTAATATGCACCCCGATTTATTCAGAAGAAGGAGAAATGAGGGGATTCAGGTTTGTTTCCTTCGAGTAACATGAGAATAATTAAAAATTTAAAAAGGAATGATTTGCATTTTAAATTGCAAAGATTAATATTAGTTTTGTTAATTTACAGGTTAAATATTGGCATCTTAAACTAAATTTCGTTGTTTATTTATTTTTTTAATTAATGTCTATATTCCGAAAAAAAGGAACTGATGAGGATGAAGTATAATGTTAGTTTCTTAGTGTTGCGAACAGCCTGCCTGCTGACAACATCAACATTTGACGAACACGCCGAAGGTCTTTTAATTTAGCAGGACCCGAACTACCCCTTCGCTGACAGTCATGATTGAGCTGCGGAAAGAAGTAGACACGTCGAAGTATGGATTGTGACTAACTTTATTTACAAAAATGTTACAACACCTCGACTAAGGTTTACTCCCCCATCTTCTCACACCACACATCCCTGGCCTACCCTCGGTCAAGCCTGGTACGTCTCGCCTACCACTCGCTCGCTCTCTCTCTCTCTCTTTCTCTCTCTCTCTCTCTCTCTCTCTCTCTCTCAAGACCTGCAAGGTGTGTCACGAAACGCTACCCTTAGGTACAGCTTTGCTCAAACATCTGCGACGCAGATTTCACCACTCTTAAGTTTAGTCCCCCGATCTGCGGTAGGTCGTTAAAGATAAGATGGTACCACCGGACGTGCCTAAACAATTCACCATCGGATCGGCTATGCTTTCCAAAACCACCCAAATCGCCAAATATGCGTGTCGCAAATATCTTTCAATTGCAGCCTTGCTGCCCAAAAATCTGCCTTTTCTCTCCAATATCCATTCTATCTATTGACCTTCATAAAAGCTTGAAAAATATACAACGACTGTGCACAACGGTTCCCAACACTTAGAAAGTGCCAAAATAAGTATAGCCAATTGCCTATAACCATTTATTATACTAAAAGAACATAATCTCGGTTTCGATAGTTTTGTTGTCTGTGTAATTTCGTTAAAATCGCTAAAATCCGCGACAAGTGGTCCTTCCATTGTAGGCTAAAACACTTCTTGTATCGTTGATTATAAATACTTAGGCATCTTTGGTATGACAGCGTCCGCGTGGTAAAGATTTTCCGCGACACATCTCTTTCCAATGTTGGAAAGCAAACCTTCACAGGCGCCAATGCGCGAGGAAACGGGGCGAGCAAAGATAAAACGTTAAATGCATGACGCGCATATTTCTAAGAGAAAACTTGACAAGCTTACGCAAGGGATGAGTAAACCCTGCACGATACTGCCCGGCGCTTCCACCATCTCTGCAAGGGTTGTGTGATGCGAGGAGCTTACCCGCGGGCATACAGATTGCTGGATTAGTTATTAATAGTCGACGCCATCGTCGAGACAAGCATACAATAGATTCAAAGCCCTTTTGCACTGATGACAACGCTGAGGAGAATTTATGTTATCTACATAAAAAGGAATGCTAATTTTCATATTTATAAATATGCTCCAAGGTAGAAATAACAGATGACAAATGGATATTTAAAAATATAGCGCGCTTTGAACTTTAAATGAGGGAATTCTGTGTTTGGTGGAACGAAGAACGTTGGAAATAACGATAAGGGTTGAAATTAGGGTGTACTGCTGCAAAGGAATCAAAGAAACCCATTAACGCAAAACAATCCCTGAATAAATAGACAAACAGCGCGACGAAAAGATCCTCGAAACGAAAGGGCTTCTATTTTCATTTAACCAATTTCCCCTTCAGCCCATCGACTTATCACGGAAGAGCGCGTATAAAGAAGGGGTGAATATTCGAAGAATTTCACAAATACGCCAGTTGTTTGTTTTGGTTTCGGTGGTATTATTGCCACAATAAGCTAAGAAAAAGAGAACAAATGGTTCATTGAACTGAACAAAGGTAGGCTTAATAATATTTCACCTCGCACAATTGATTAAGGGTAGCGTTTAACAATTTTCATGCTATTGAATTTTCCAAAAACATTTTTCTCTTAAGTAAGTTTATGAGAATCAAATTTGGTAAAACATATTTTCTAAAGTGTAAGTAATAAGTAATTTCAGTGAGTTCTATTTTTATTTTTTAAATGTTATGATCGTTAACTAAATCGGATTTTATGTGCCCATTTACAGAGCAAGTTTCAAGTGCTTTAAACTCCCACGAATTACAACGTTAATTAAATATAATGCGGGTCGTGAAATGTTGCCTCAATCGCACCAATGCTATTCTTGTTCTTATGTTGACATCGGACTTTAATTAAATTAACTTATGATAAGAAACGCAATTAAATCTTTGTTGGCAACTTTTCTTGCTTATATTTTACTGGTAGGTTGGGAGAAATTTATTTTGGTAAAATTTAATCAGATTCAAAACTGAGTCCATTTTTTTTTCAACAGTGGTATTAAAAATGCACTCTCTTAGTACTTTTAAATGGCTATGGCAACTTTGTACGTTTTATTTATTATTAAGATATAAATTCGATATTTGATATGGATATACGATACATATCGTGAGCTATTCGTAATGGTTGAATATAAAACAAGGCATAAAACTGTCCGCATGCTTGTTCTAATCGAATTTATTGAGGGGCATTTGTTTCGTTTTCGTTGCTTTTGTGCAGCGGTGCGTGCTTTTGTTGTGTTATTATATCCAAGGAAATGTGTGGAAATTCGAGGCTATAACATACAAAAGGCCATGAAATGTTTTGTGGGCGAATGGGGAAACTCGTCTGTT
>JAODAC010009408.1:10867-27234 GCA_027575185.1 Mimaenictus wilsoni
ATATTTGGAGGAGATACTGAAAGTAAAGAAATGTCTGGTTTATAATTAAGTATTATTATAAAAAATATTAGCTTTGGAAAATATATGAAACACGTATATCTCTAGCTACGACCTAAATATGTTTTAGTGTATCAGTATGCAATTTATTTATTTATTTAATTTATTTATATATTCATATAATAAGGAACTAATGAAATATATGTATTTTAACAGAGAATACTGTTTTTTTTATCATTGGAAAAATTTACGTCCATATATGTAATATTTACAAGTAAATGAATAATATTCTACTCACAACAGATCGATTGTCCAGAAATATTTCACAAAAAGTACGTATAAAATGTTGGCTTTTTCTAGTATTTTATTGTCTGAAAAATGAAAAACATTCATATGTTTGCCACACAAAAAAAGAAAAAAGAGCATAAGTAGGAAAAAGGAAGAGAAAAAAGAAATTGCATGGTAGATTCGTGCCCACAATCTACAGATTGCTCTGATTTACATGACGTGTGTGAATGTTGTTGTGCATTTTATTTCCGTTTCCTTTTTTACATAACTTTTGTGCGTCCCTTTGAGTCGGCTTTTCATTTGTCTGTTTTGACGTTTTCGGCATTTTTCAGGAAAGTTGTGGGGGCGGCCGTTTTGTGTCATTTTACCGCATATTTCATTGCCCTTCGTATCACTTTACATTCCAACACATTTATCCGGTGCTGAAAATTTTAAAAATTGTTGTTATGGATTTAGTGATTTGGAAAATAAGTGCAAATGCAATATGATTCGGTGAATTGATTGAAAAAATATCATTTTATCTTTAAAATCACGAAGGTTAGTGTGAAGGAAGTTTCCTGTTTTTTTTCTTTTAAGAAGCATAGTAGCCCAGTTGGTAAGATCGCAGCTTACCACGCAGGTAAGGTTCCAGGTTCAAATCTTGGCCGTGACACTACTCGCTCCGGCAACCGCATTAACATCTGTGGTTGTCGTTATAGAAGTCTTCTTCACCTTGGGCAATGCTGGCAACCTACCCAAAGGGAATTAATATGAATTAAATAAGTGCAAATGCAATATGATTCGGTGAATTGATTGAAAGAATATCATTTTATCTTTAAAATCACGGAGGTTAGTGTGAAGGAAGTTTTCTGTCTTTTTCCTTTAAAGGAGCGTAGTAGCCCAGTTGGTAAGATCGCAGCTTACCACGCAGGTAAGGTTCCAGGTTCAAATCCTGGCCGTGACACCACTCGCTCCGGCAACCACAGTAACATCTGTGGTTGTCGTTATAGAAGTCTTCTTCACCTTGGGCAAGGCTGGCAACCTACCCAAAGGGAATTAATATGCTCATAGTTACCCATAAGTAATTCTGGAAGAATGATAGGCCACAGGCGACAAGGCGGGTGAACGAAGAAGAAGAAGAAGACTTAAAAATACTTTGAAATTGCAAATATTTTATTTTTATTTTGAATGAATTTTATTTTTCATTAATCACATTAAGTAATAACATTTATAAAATGGCCAGTTCTCACGGAACACATGAAAAATATCATATAATACATTCTGCAATCATTAATATCCTTCCACAATTTCAATTAAAATACTCGTTGTGAGGTGTGGTTAACGGAACGTAACTGTAAACATGTTAGTTCTCATAGAAGCCGCCCCTTTTCGAAACCGGTAGGATAGTGCATCACTGGGGAGGGCATCCAGGGAGGTTCTGATGCACGTTGTGCTGTTGTTGGTGTTTGCTCCCGTCGCCACTGCCACCACAACGTAATGGCTTTCGAATTAGCCGAGATTAAAATTTAATTAAGTTGACTGTCAGCATTTTTCGCGCGTCGCCCCCGGCGCCGACACCATCAACTCGCGAATGCAATCAGCGCACACGATTTCGCGGAAATAAATTTTCCATTTATGTGCGCTCTGAAAAAAGAGTTTTGGATTTGATTAATCAATTACCGCGTAATTGCTGGAACAACGTTGCGATGTGGTCGAAATGAAATAATAAAATGCTTTCAATTTGTTTCAACTTTATTTTTTAATGGCAATCATTTTTTATTTTCATTTAATAAGGTCTTTTTTACTGCTTTAGAGACTTGAATTTCACTTGCTCTCCCACTTACTTTGTCCACCATCGTCTTTACATATTGTATAGGACCATCAAAAGCACTTTTATTCCATAAAAAGAAAGACTTTACTTGGAACATTGGGGAATTTCCACAAACGCATACTTCACCTTCTTTTCCTAGTACTTTTCTTTTTCAGTACATCTCTACTGTTTCTGCTACGTCTGCAACAAAGTGACAGCTGCAAGGCATGCGACATGCCGCGAATTTCACATCACTGAAGGAAATTCTTCGCGCAAAATGCATTAAAATACATTTACACACCAAAGTACAATCTTGTGTAATAATTTTTAAAATCTTAAAATTCTCGTTCCACTTTTCGATCAATTTTTCGGACGACCTTTCCTTTTTAACTTTGCTGTGTGATTTATTTTTACTTTATTAGTAAAAACAAGGCATGCCATCATGTGAACGTCATGCCAATTTCCTCTTTATCCCATGCGAAGTTTTTCCTCTTTCGTGCCATTACAAGTCTGCTGCGAGTGCATTTTCCATGGCGTGCTTTTCATCTCCAACTTTTATATTTTTGCGCTTGATGTGGTTGTCTCTTCTTTTCTTTCAACTTTCTAGGGGAGCGATGAGAATTCGGAGGTTATTCGGGTTTATTGAAGGTTCGGTAAATCGATTGATATTATCTTCACATTGCGCGTCCACGCTGAAACTTTTACAGGGATATACAATTTAATTGCGAATTTAAGATACTCTTGGGATATAAAAGAGTATACAGGAATTTCTATGTTAGAAATCTTACTATGAGATACGAATAGGTTTACTCGTAAATGCGTGAGAAATCTGATTGTTAATAATAAGGTAAATAATAGATTTCTATTTTAATATTTAATAACTATATGGTCAGCCAAGTTGCGCAGCGGTATATTCCATGACTGCTGACCATAGGATCCCGGTCCCGGGATAATTCTTCATCGCATCAATATTATTAGACTAATATTGGAAAATAATTGAATAGTGCTAATGACCATAGTAGTTGATGCTCGATAAATTAAAATAACTATATGTAAATCCATAACGTGTTATGAAGGGTCCACTCAAGTGCATTCGGCAGAAAAACGTTCCGAACGGTGAAACTGTGTGTACTGCCTAGTACAGCGCTATAGATTCAAGTAGACACTTGCCTAGGCCCAAAAACACAGTAGGAGGCTGTTGTTTAAAAAGGTTATTAGGCAGCCCCTAACAATGCCTAATAAATAACGTGACGCTTCTCGCAACAGACCAAATTTAATCTTCCACATTTTCCGACCTTCACACACTTGTAGATGAGATATTCAGCTATCTGTATCTATGTCAATTATATATTACCTCTTATACATGTTTTTCTTTATTTCAGGTAAGATTTTCCATCACATTAGAGATTACTCAACAGCTACCGTAAGTCAAATAATTTTACTCGCAATTTTCTAGTGTTTACTCGCCGCTTCCGGCTAAATTACATTTCGTGGAACTATATATTCTTAAACGTTTCCAAGAATTACAAAGCTAGCTCATTCCGGGAACTATAAATTGATGGCCTTTAGTAGGTTGTGGCCACTTCTAGAAGCATTTTCTATTTATCCGCACACATTTCTTTGTATTGCCTGCAAAGTTGCTGGTAGCTCATTGCTAGTTTTCTACATGTTATCAAAGTGAACTGTAGCGTTATACATTGCCAGCGTGGTCGTCTTCTCTGGAATTGAAGCAGTTTGATGTGTTACATGCAGTTCCCTGAAAAACTAGAAACATCTCGTTTGAGAGCTTGTTTGATGCAATTTTTTCTTTTTATCAAAATGGGGAAAACTGCGAAAGAGAGAGAATAAGAAAGAAAAGACTGTGACGACGCGATTCGCTTCGTTAATTAACTGAAACTCTTCGTCGAGGAAGATAATACATCTTGTGTCCACTTCTTCCCCAACGAAGTGTACTAGTTCCTTCGCGCCGTCGTACAATTTATCTAGATCAACTCTTCCCCAAATACTTATGTATAAAATACCTTCACAATTACTGGAAGTAAAATTTTAAAGTCAAATAGTTTACAAACTATGAATATTTCGAATTATATTCGGGATTACTTTTTTCATTACTGTGCTCGAATGCAAGCAAATAGAATACACTCTGAATCCCTAAAACTTGCGCAGGCACCCTCTGAATAGTCGAGTGCGTTATGTAAAGTGTGGTTATGCTTGTGTTGTTTTGTACATGGCTGCGTGGCTGTGGTTTTCGCTTGTGGTTTCAGTGGTTTTGCTGCTTGTGAGCCTTTACTACTGTAGTTGAGCATAGCGCACAACTTATACGGAAATGCAAGGCGTTGCACCAGAAAGTGCAAAACTTTGGACGGGGTTTTCATGCCCGTAGAGCGCAACAAAATGCTTGAGAATGCTAGAATTGAGCAATGCGTTGGTGCGGGCGAATCTACTTGAATCTGCGATAAGCGAGAGTGTCTTTCTTGAGGAATAGGATGTAGCCGAAGAATCTCATTTGCATGGGCTATTCTTGTCTTAATAAGTTCTCAAGAAAGTTTTCGATTCCTCAAGTTTAACTAATACTCAAATTTTTGATGATGACAAAATAGCTTGTCATTACTCATTAAAGATTCTGGCATAGGTTGATTTCTGGTTTAGCGTAAGATTATAATAGTTCTTCTTTAAACCATGAAATTTAGAACTATATTGATAGTTTAGTTCACCCTTAAAAATTTCACGCTACTTAGTAAAATTAATGATACGCAAAACTGGCATCAATTGTCCTCGAACTTCAACAATTCCAAGATGCATTTCAACGTCTTAGGACTCCTAGGTAACGGATGTCTCCATTAGTATGCCCTCGGGGAAACCTCCATCTACTTTTTACCTGCGTCTTCATTTTAGAATTCTTTGTCCGCGTATTGTTTTCTTTCCCATTTTGCCAGAATGTCCAGACTATCCAATTCCAAAGACGTTCTTTAGTCCAACTTTGGTTATGCCTTCTTCTGGCGAATAAAGTGCTGCAATCTTTTTTGAATCTTTCATAAAAATTGAAACATCTTGAAAGGATGGATCTCGTGTGTAGAGACTTGCTGATGAAAAACTTAAGGACAGATGTTTACAACTCGGATGGCTAGACATCCCTACAGACATAGCGTTGTTGTCTTAGGCTGTCTTCTTCGGATACATTTCCTTTCTCTATCCCAGACTGATAGCTGAAGAAGGAGTGGGGCCGAAGGTACTGTTGTGTTTAGTTGTAAGAGAATAAGGGCGAAGACGCAGGGATGTGGGTTGGCGGATCCCTTAGAATAAAGGACAAAGGCGATAGATTTCACTGTTGTATGTCGGTCGAGATAACACGCCCTGTTGAAGGCTGAGAAAGGCATCGTGGAACGTTGAACTGCTGTGTTCTTTTCGTAGTGAAAAATTACCGAATGGAAATTGTGCTCCAGACGACGACGCAGACGGTCTTTTGTTTTCTAAGGACGACGCCTTATCGTACGGGCGGCTATTATCCCTTGATTCTCCTACGACAACAACTGCAGGTTGTTTCGGTTTGCATTCTCATTCATCACTATACATCACAATTCTGTAGATGAGAGACGATGTGAGCAGACAAATTGAACAAATCCTTTGTTTTCCTTTAGTGGTTACCATTTTTTTTTATTATTTGAATATTATTAAAGTTGTCATATTGGTTTATTGAGATAAAATAAAAATATGGCCATTTGGTATGATTTTATCGTGTTTTTATCTGTTAATTTTTTTCCAATATAATTACTAATATTAGAGAATAATACTATTGAGTAGAAGAAAAATTCATTTTCCGCTACATCCGCCGGGATTCGACCAGCTAGAGAATAATAATAATATTGTATTTGGTCCATAGACCTGGCTATCGACCTAACTGGTCCTTCAGCCATTTTATATACAATTTATTGTGTGATACATTATTGAGTTACAAGTGAATATATATGTTGTGAGATTTACAACTCGTTTTTTTGTTGTTATGATGTTGTGGTAATGGTGATGTTGTTTCTTTGTTGATGTTTTTGGTGATGTGTGTAGTATGTTACTTTCGTCCGTGTTGATGTAGAGATATATGTTTTACCAGAATGTCGGTACATCGTGGTGTGATGTGAATTTTTGGATTAATTAAAGAGTATTTATTAATGTGGTTTTTATCGGTGTGGAATTTTTAGTGTGAATTTTTAGAGTGAATTTTAGTGTGAATTAAATAATAAATTAATTCACACTAATGGTGCCCACCTCGGGGACTCGAACCCAGTCCGATTGCTTGGTAAACCGAAGCACTACCAACTGTGCTGCCCAGGTGGGCTCGGCTAGAGATTTATTAGTTTATTATATTTTTTTTGTCAATTTGTGGTTATGTCACGCAAATAATAATTTTCATCGTTCACATAAAAGTCCACATAAATTTTATTTATTCTAATATCATGAAAACATGAAAACTGCACTTCAGTTGAGGATAAAGTAAATAGTTCGATAAACTTATCGCTCGACTTTAAAGGAAGCTAAAATACTTCTCATATTATATATTTATTGAAACTTATTTTTCAAAATGTTCTTGGATAAAATTCTAAACTTCTATATTGATAGTTTCTTTCCAATAAAATTCCTTGCTCTCGAGAATAACAACAAAAGATGGATGTTAAAAAAATACTCCCGAAAGTTAACAATCCTGTAAATTAATAATCCCAATTTCTGTCATGCGTAATATTCAGAATGATTCACTTTGCAAACGAGAATTTGTAGGTATGAATATGTAGGTACTAGTATGTTATAACAGTGGTTTGCCCTTGACTTGACGGTAATCTTTGAATTTCTGAATGACGTTTACATAGACCATTAATCGTAATCTGATTAAAACGCAATAGTCCCAATTAAGCGAAATCTACTGAATTCAAAATTTGAATTAGCTTATTCGCCTGAATGATAACAGTTAGATTAAATATTTCTGCATCAAATTATATATCCAGAAACACTAATTGTATTCTGTACCTGGATTTAAGCCCACGAATCATACTAATACGAACATGTGCTAATACTGGTGCGCCAGCGATAATGGATTTATTACGAGCCGTGACAATCATCGGATTAGGTTCATTGTCACGTCACGAATATGCGAAGTAAGTGTGTATACGCACACTGCGACTAAGGCCGAAATAGAGCCAAACACCGTGGTTGATTGTGTGGGTTTTATTATTACCGCATAGTAGTGATGGGTAGCAGGGGGTCTACTTCATATCCTCATTCCAAAACCACGTCGCCGTGGTTGTTGTCCGTATGCACTTTATTTATATTCGCATTCGAGCGACATTTCCATTCATGAATATACATTCATATTTATGAAGGTGTTGCGATTAAACATAATTTATTCAAAGTTAAATACGCTGTGATATTTATACTGCAAATACTGGTTTCATTTCACAAAGTCATGGAAATAAAATTCCATTAATAATTTTATTAAGGTGCTGATGAAACGTAGGCAGGCAGAGTCAAGGTTGTACTAGCACGGTTGTCTGTTAAGACGCTGAAAAAGTTGCCTAGTTGTTCTTCTGTTTAATTAGTACATTACGTAACAAGACATATTCAACCGAAACACGTGCAGACACGACAACTACCCAGAGAGTACTCAGAACAGCAGAAATGAAAATACTGAGAAACATAGGAGGCAAAACTCTTCAAGACCGGATAAAGTATGAAGACATCCTAAGAGCTTGCAACAACATAGAACACATTGGGTGAATGGACGAAACAAGAATAGTCCGAATAGCCCGAGATAAATCGCCACGTGGTAAAAGATCCCTGGGAAGACCTCGTAAGAGATGGAGTGACCACTTAAACCCGGACTGAAGTAGGAACAGGCAAAATACGTAAACAAGAAGCAGAAGAAGAAGAAGAAAAACGTAATCAGAGCAGTAAACTGCTTATCACGCATGCACTGTCGCGTAGCGGCTAGTTTGAGTGCGTAATATGTTGTTTACGCTCAAGTAACGTACTAATACTTTACCTTTGACCCTTTTGTTTAGACTCCAGGGCCATCTTTAAAATACATTTAAGAAATGGAACGGTCGAACGCTCCCTTTCTTACTTTTAAAAATAAAAACTACTATAAAAACGTAAATTGTTGCAAACAAAATGTAACGTTATGGGATAATTAACGTCTATATTTCTGTAAAATATATGTTTGCACATCAATTCGCTAACACTCATTAAACTTGCACGTAACTTTTAATGATCTAGTGTAAGAGCATCAATAAAAATCCCAGCTCGCATTATGCGCGGAACTTTGCACGTGCAATTTTCGTGTGTTTGCACCGCGAGTTTGCCATCATTCTTCTACCGCTAGGCGCGTTTGCGTTCAAAGGGTTTTTATTGCACTCGCGCCACGCGCGCAAAGTGAATAATTAAAAAGTTTTTAAGTGGCACATAAATTTGCACATTGCCACGGTTTACATAAAGTTCACACGGTAAATATTACGCCAGAGATTTCGCATTCAGACGTTCACCTTGCTTCAGATATTCAGATGCAGATAAATATATCAAAAAAGGGAGGTTGGAAATTCGCGACGAAATGAAAAGAAATCTCGACAAAAGGCAGATTTACGTAGAATTTCCATCCCCATCCTTAACCTTTATGCGCGTTGAGAAAGCACAGGAAATCGTTAAAGCATAGTTGTTGCTGGTTCAAGGAAGCTGGATAACGAATAAATCTCCAAGGGCGGTGGTTCAATGCTTTCGGGTTTTGCGATTTCGAAACAAGTTTAGCAATGTAACGCAAAAGAATAAAAATATTAAATTTTATGATCCCACTTTAATAAAGTTGCAGTAAAACCGACCTTAATTAAACAGGTTTTAATCATTCGAAATCCAGACTATTATCACGTATGAGCAGTTACAAGCGGATTCACGGCTGTTTTAGCGCTTTCCCAACTTTAGGGCCAGCTTTAGGACGTCTAGCCATGTGTCAGTTTATATTATTTGCCAAATTAGTATATTACGTGAAGATTGGGATTAGGATTAGCGTATGTGCTGCGCGCTGGCGCTGGGCCTGACCATTTCAACCTACAATTATCTCCGGTGGACATCTTGTGCTCGCGGTTTTGCTTCGTTTCGCTTTGGTAGCCAACAAGCGTTAGGTTCACACGACTCGCATGTGCACACATTGATAGTGTTAATACGGTGATAATGCGCATTATTATCTACAGTGTATTACTCTCAAGCAGGATACAACTTGGTGCATTACTATGTATAGAATACGTTTGAGATTTGCAAATTTTAATTTCAAAGTTTGTTCTAATAACCTAACTTCGTATATCTGATCTGATATTGAGAGCAAAATATGATCTAATTTGCAATAACTGTAGTAAACATGGGCTAACCAAAGTTTGCCAAAATTTGGTTTAAGTCAAGAAAGATTAAAATATGTTATTTAATAATTTAATGTAATAAACTATCATCTATTGTGCACCCATAAACGAATAATTGTTTTCACTGTACCTATCCATGGGTTCACCGAGGAGCCCGACAAAACCTTGTCCTTAAAAATAATTGGGGTTGGACCGCAGAGCATCTTTGCATAATCATCCTCCGGATCACTACCAATTTTTCCATCGTATTGACCTGCATACAACGGAAAACTATCCATAATGAAAAAAGGTTTGTCCCTTTCCGTTATAATCAGGTTGCATTGTATAATAAACATTCAAATTAATGGAGAGAACTGTAGGTTGTTGGTAAAACATGTTGATACTTTGATGTGAAAACACAATTTGTGTCAGTTTTACAATGAATTACTTGTAAAACAGTGACAAAAATTGTGTTTTCACATCAAAGAAACATTCGAATTCCAAAATAATCGTCAACAAAGTAAACTACTTAAAACTAGGTATACTTGGCCATCGTCCTCTCTTATCTATCTCTTTGGGAATCTAAAGTACGAAAGTACCTCCAGTGTTGCAAATGTAACAAGTACAGACTGTACTTGGCGCACAAGAAGCGAACACTTGAAAAGCGTATAAAGCCCGAAAACATGCCGACACAAGAGCACATGAGTATGTTGGAAAATCAAGGAACACAAAGTGTGGGCTAAAGTTTCCATCCAGCGTTATGCCCCCCTGGCGGGCTGTAGACGAAATAAGTGCTTAAAGAACTTGAGATGTGCCTCTACATTATGCACATGTATATATAATGTCTTAGGGTTACCAACTATAATGGTAACATTTTTTTATACAAGTAAATGTTGTTAATTCGTTGGGAATAAACCATGAAAAAAGAAATTTGGTAACCCTAAATGAACTTCAAGAATTTCGCTATACATTTGCAATTCTGAAGTCCACAACTTAGCCTTCAAAGGCAACCATGGTTGAAAGGTAGACAGACGTGTGTTTTGACTCTGTACTGACATGCGTGGAGTTTTCGAAACTTCTTCGTCGAGGTAGACTCGACAAACTGGCAGATAAGATTGAAGTGAAATAAGGCAAGGAAGAGAGTAGACACAAATAAAAGTAGAGGAAAGAAGGATTGGCGAAACAAATTTGAATAGGCAAGTCGTCTTCATTTTCCTTGGTTCTTGAAAATCGTAATGAGATTTTATTGTGTTTCATTATTACCTTTGTTAAAAGCGTACGCTGTTAAGCAGTCAGAACAAATGCTTGAAACATCTTTAAAGATTTATAGGAATTACAGAAGAGATTTTAAAAAGAATATGTTAATTAAGATTATTTAGGATATTTAACTTCTTTTTTTCGCTCTTTCTCTTTTTTACTACTGTTCTTCTTCTTCTTTTTTCTTCTTTTTTTATAGGCATTTGCAAATTTATCTACTGTGATAAGAAGTTGTTAACCGGTTAGTCGGGATAAAACGTATTAGTACCTAGATTGTACCTACTTTTTATTGTTTTTTTTTTTGCCACCATTTTCTGCAACCTGACTCTGTGAATAAAGTGCCACTATTCGCTTTTCTTTGAAACAATATGAAACAAAGACTTTAGATAATATAATAAACGGTGCCAAAATACCTAAATTTCACAATATCGACTTTAAAAATACAATCCTGTCATATTAGTAGTCTCCTTTTATTGTAATATAATATTTTACATTCCTTTCAATTTTACCAATTGATTTTATGTCATATAATCCGAAATGCCGAATAAAATCTATTAGATAATATGAATAGGATTTTCAAAACTTCATAATACGATTCCACGACTAGGTGAAATGCAGAATTCTGCAGAAGCACAATGAAGGAATACATCAATAAGCACTAGCTAGATAGGATTGTACCTAAAAATGTACAGATCTGCAAAAAAACAAACTAGAATACAATAGAATATAGAAGGGATTGAAGGAGGAGTTTGGTAGGAGCTAGAAGGCTGAAGAGGATGATGCCGCATTTTGACTGACTGCCGGCATTACGTATATTGCGCTGTCGCGGGATTTGCCGAAGGACTCGCACAAATCGCTACCGCATTGCTGGATTGTGAGGAAATCGCGGTGCAATAGTGCATGGAAGCGCCGCACCGCCGGTAGTCGCAGTAATGTACGAATAGATTGGTGCTACTTGAAAATTGCACACAACATACAAAAGTATCGAGAGCAAATCGATGCAAATTGTTGAGTGCAGTCTATCTGCAAATCTGCATTGCACTGCACTGTGCTGCATTCGTTTGCTGCTAGAGAGCAGAAGGCAAATAGTTGATAAATTTTCCAATTGTAACAGCATTATTCTATTTGGGAAAATATGGAAATATGGAAAATATGAAGATAATTTACAAATGTATATATTTTTCTCCGGACTAATACGAATTCGATATGGTAATTTGATTTAGTTGATACAAAATCATTCGAGGCTATTCTAAATTATTTCGAATTATATTTTGTTGAAATCTGGCTTCTCGAGGATTTCTGCCCATTTCGAACAACTCCCTAGTGAATTCAAAATATAACATGTTCTTGCACTCTTATCTATCTCACTTCCTCTTATATCTGCTCATGTTCCAACGAATTGAGTTACTGAAATGGAAAAGAAGGAAACGATGATGTCGGCGTCCAGCATTTACTCGCAAAGTTTCCTCCTCACAAGTCGTAAATTAACTTACTACAAGCAGAATTTAGCAAATTTTAAGGACTTAAGGAACATATAAACAATATAGAAACATGAAACTTGTTTTCAAGTGCCAAGAAAGTTTATCCTACGCGCAAATCAGACAAATAAAGATGGATTCTCTTAAATTTTAAATAAGTTAATCTTGTCCAACTTTAAAAAAGTTCCTTATTAACCAAGGAGTACCTCAATAAGAAGAAAAAGAACCAATCTTTTTTTGGAGAGCACACGAAAAGTCAAGAAGTAAATTGACTTTTTGATTCTGTGATTGATCGTTGCCATTCATTATCCCCTGGAATAAAAGAGCATTTTGTAGGTGGAACTGTCTATCCTTGAGACTCTTGAACTTGTCACGCTCGCTATGTGTGATTCCAATTGTGATTGATTAGCTCGAGAAGCAAATAATTTGCAGGATGTCAATGCAGAATGGGATATTATGTACATATTTACCGATAATATTTGCGCGATTCAACAGGAAATCATTTATAATGAAGAGATTTAAGTAAATATTGATTTCGATCATTACTATCGGTAATTTTATTTGTCGAGTAACATTTGGGCTTTTGGTTTATAAAATATTCAGTTTTGACCTAGTTATCATTCAAATTTGATTGGCGACTGCAAAGTGCAAACAATTTTTTTGAATTTCAAATAGAATGCATGAAAAATGAATGAGGATCGTCTTAAAGTGCATTTCTTACATTTAAAATATTCACTTTCCGTTTTGAATCAAGTGAAAACGGAATAAAAAGAAAAAATGATCGGTGATGATCAATGATCAATGATTCAAGAAAAGAAAATATATAAATTTCAATAAATATATTTTGGAATAGTATAAACATAAAACGAGATAAAAACATCTTTCGAAGTTTAATAAACTCCGCGATTTAAACAATGAATTACACGACTATATCACTTTCGCAATTCAACCCTCACATCCCTCAACTTCTTATTTTATTATTTTCAAGTCTTATGCTTGGTGAGGGTTTCATCCAACGTTTGGTAGCTTTGGGTGCCGGTAGCAACAGAAGGGGACTAAATGATAGTGTATGAAACAAGTACAACCCGCTGGTAATAGTTTCGTTGGGCAATTAAGCGCACATGATTTATCGCCGCCAGTCTTTGACAACCGAGACCGGTCCCAATCGGCCTAGTCTGGTCATCATCCCCTCGACAACACTCACAAACCAAACAAGAGATGAAGGCTAGATTGGTGGTCTCGTCGCCAAATGACCGCGGGCTAGTTGCAGATATTACTCGCTCACCTAGACCGCATTTCGGGCGTTAATCTATTTCTTGATTAAGCGCGGAACCTTCTCGGTCATTTTCGACTTCCCCCTAGGAAATGCACGAAATCGACCACGGTAACCCCTTCAGGGCTGAGTTGCAGACAAGGTGGAATGACGTAAATGTCAAACAACCCTCGAGGAGTAATGACCGTTTGTAATTAATGTGTAAGTTATTAATTACTTTATAATTGAACGGATTTATATTTTTATTGTATATTCTGTATTTTATTACAAATTGTGTAATTCTCTGATTGCAATAATATAAAACGTAAATTATTTGTTATATAAATAATTAACTTTCTAATAGCTTTTATTTTGATTAAAACAAATAGGATTAAAATTGATTTGGTGCATTTTATTGATACTGAATAAATATTGTACACTACTCTCTCATGCGCTGTTTCCTGTCAGTTTTGATCAAATTTTATTTATTCTATTCTGTATGTGGGTCATGCAACTGAATTAAATTTGTCGGAAAATTTTATTCCCATCATGTGAATTGAGTTTTTTTCATGTGGAAGAATTCAAAATGGATTTTTTTTCCTTTTTCCGCTTCTTCCATCAGTTTGCTCAATTTTATTAGTGTTTGTGTCAATTTCTTGGTGGTGTTTTTTTGGAAAAACAAAGAAAATGCATAGGAAATAAATTACGCTGTGACATTGGTTTCTGGATGAAACACTGCGAGAAAAACAACGTTTCCTTCTTCTCTAGTTGCTATTCTCAAATCGTTTCGGCATTTGGTTAGCTCTTCGAAAAATGGGAATTCGGTTGACAGACGATTGACCGCAATACGGATGGCAAAATAAAGGGAAAATGAGGAAAACAAATACTGAAATTCCACCTCCAATTTGGCGTTTTTCCACGTCGATTTTTGACGGCACATTTTTGCACGTTCTGGCAATTTTTGCGCGCTGTGTTTGATGGCTGCGTATTGTGCGTCGACGCCCTTTTTTATTTCTTTGGCTTTGTCTGGCTAGTGTTTGTTGTTAGTGTCATTTTCCTATACCAGCTGGATTTTCGACTAGCTAGCTTTTCATTGAGATAAACAACGTAGGCAGGCTATAAATCAAGTATTGTTGGTCAGTTTTTGATATTTTTGAAACACGAATTTGTAATACTTTTCAGTCTAAAAAAAATTAATTGGATAATGTTCGGAATTTTTTTTAATGTTTATGTTTTATGAAAAACTTTTTTGCTAATATCTTCATGATGTATAATTTTTCAAATAGTGTATGGAAATTAATTTAAAATGCCTCAGCAAATTATTGCAATTCTTTATGTGGTGTTATAATGATACTATATTAATTTTCCGGTCGTTTGTAACATTTGTACGTTAATAACCCAAGTTTCCATCAACTCTCCCTCCTTTCTTCGAACACCTTTTGTACGCAGCCTGAATGGTAGAAAATCGTAGATATGTCCGATTCTAGAAATAGCAGAAATTGTCAAATTCGCTTCGACGTACACCTCTTAAGGTCTCCGCCCCCACTCGTGAAGTACTCGTGTTGGTTGCTGGGCACGTACCCGATATGCTCCTGAATACGGAACGTGCTCGCGCATCTAGGTGCCCGTAATGACAACATCTGGCATCTTCGACTTTGATTAGTTTCCGATATCACCAAGGAATTGGGCCCAATGAGGGGTTTGTTTTAAATTTTTCATTGATCTCGACGTAATTTACGCTAAAAATAACAATAAACAACTTGGGATCACGTTTAGTTAACTTAAAAACAGAGGATTAATTTGAAGTCAGTAAATGATACTTAATTTATGGTAAAGTTAAGACTCGGATATGGCGGTTTTTAATAAGAGCAACATATTACTTGGGATTTGCGTGGGATTTGACTTAACACATTTTTAAAATTGTTTGCAAAGATTCCAGGTCCTTCTAAAAAGACTGGAAAAGAATTTATTTAATTGCTTATTTTAATACTGCAACCACCTATATTGCAATAAATTGAAAGTAGAAAGGTTGATAGTTTCCCATAACCTGTCAGACATATAACATATTTTAAACATAGCTTTGTTACGGCTTCACATATCATTTATGAGGCGTGAATACTGCGCGATGTGTGTCCATTGTTTTCAGCCCTGGACGTTTCGTGCAACGACGTCGTCTGCTGCATTGACGGCGGCGGAAGAGCTTAGTAACTTTACGCGCAACTCGAATGCTCTATCCGATGAGGGTGGCAGCAATGTCCTTGTAGACGCGACACTACCGCCTCAGACGGCAGTAGTAATGCGATATAATTTCGGCGGCGCGTCGTAAATCTTAACGTTCCTCACATCCCACCCATAGTGGCGAGAGGAGGGGCAGATAGGCAGTTCGCGAAGTGTGCGAGTGGTGGAAAGCGAATTTTCAGCTCTTGCTCTCGTTGGGCACGTGCATAAATACCAAGTGAGAATGTAACTCACATCATAGAATTCTACTTACGTGAGTGCATCCCACTAACACGTTGTAAGATGTAGTCATTTAGAAGTTAGAAAGTTGTAAAGTTTATAAAGCTGTAACTTTTGCTGTTAACGATATTTTGGTCTTATAAAGTGGTGATTATAATCTTGATTATTGTGAATTTACGGTGACGATATTTGTTTGATGTAGCCATTAGTTGATAATATATTCACATTTTATACATATCGAAAATAATAATGTTGTATTTGGTCCATAGACCTGGCTATCGACCTAACTGGTCTTTCAGCCTGGATACATGTTTATTTATTATTTTTATATTATACATCAAAATTTTTGATGTTGTTATTGTTGATTTTTTGTGTTGTGTTGATTCCTTGTAGAGGGTTGAGATTACTTCGTGGTTTTTGCTTGTTGTAGTTGTCATGAGATGCGCATACTGCGATTGATGTGATTTTTGGTGTGTGATTTGTAA